>CAUYPK010142005.1:0-12224 GCA_963574355.1 Loris lydekkerianus | reverse complement strand
TACACCATCCTTGGGAGCCCACCTGCAGCAAGTAAACTGAAACTGATGAACGTAGTGGACACACTAGTCATTCAGGTGGTACGATTTATAGTCGTCAAGTACGCAGATGCTCCCCGGCCACTGTTTGACCAATTCTGTTTTCTCATGTCTATTGACATGTTCGGTGAGGCATAGCCCCAGGTAGGACTTCCAGGACTGAAAATATCAGTCCAGCCAAGGTCTGAGTCATGTTGATTATCTTGAAAGGGCAGCTCTCATTCACTTCTCACAATCACAGACTTGCTTTTTACCAGTCCAGAGTGGGGGAAACGCTGACTGGTGGCCTAGTTGTTATTCACTATGGCCTCTATAGATTTTTCTAGATAAACTGAGCAAAACTGTTATAGTTTTGATCTGTCTTACACTCAGTTTCCTCCACGGGCTCCTGCTCTTTGCTCTTCCCACTCCATTGTCCTGCTGATGTCTGACCACTGTTCAAACTCTCAATCATTTGGAGTTTCCCCCCTTAGCTTCGGGATCCAGCTCACTGGCTTCACTCACTGGGCTGACTTCTCACATTCTCTTCATTTTACGGTTGCTCTACACTCTTCATTTTCTGTCTCAAATTTTTCACCAAATTAAATTCAATACATGTATTTTCTTAATGTTGGGAACTTTGTACTGAAAACATGATGAAAGTATTTTGAGTGCAGACCTTAAAAGGGAAGCAAAAAAAAGAAATCAAAATTGTCTGAACTTTAATGCCTTTTTCCTTTTTGAAGAAAATTTAAAACTGAATACCTGGAATGTTCTATAATATCTTTGAAAGAAGCAATTTAATAAAAAAAAAAAAATCAGAGTGCTTCTAGTTAATTCAATTCCCTCCAGACCCACATTCCTGCCAAATTGCACACTTCAAAACTACAGAACCAGAGAACTTTAGATGCCCCTTGAGAATGCCTGGAGAGAAGGTGGGAAACGTCCACCAAGGAAAATGAAAGTAAAAGCTAATTTACGGAGGGAAAAGGGAAAATGGTGAGGAAGTTTCAATTAATCTGTGATTGATTTAACACTTAAGAACAATTGCTAAGGAAGAAAGCAATATTAGCATTTAATTAATTATTTAGAAGCTACCGAGGGGAATACATTTTACAGTGCATCAAACCAATAGTCCACCTGAAGAACAGACTGAGACTCGGTAGGAGATTACTACCTTGACAAATAAAGTAAGATGTACCATGGGGACACACTAATTCCAAGTATAAAAATGTGGGGAAAAAATATATAAAGGAGAAATTGGTTACAGATTGTTAAGTTGTGCAAAATTTTAGACACCGAACAGCTCAAAGTCATTGACAACTAGGTTTTATTTGAGATGATTCAGGAGTCTAACATGGCCTAATGCTCACCTCTAAAATAACAGACCTTCCAGATTTTTGCTCTTAGACAAAAGGTTGATTCCATTTTATATATATATTGCAGTATTTATGCAAACCTAACTCAGGTTATAGTTTCATGGAAACCAGAGTAATTAGAGAAATTATTTTGAAAAGATATATTCTGTAAAATTGCCAGAGGCACAGACAGGTGTGAAGTGCTGAAGTGACTCTTCAGGAAGCATGACAGTGGCCCCTTATAACTACATGGGGCATGATTCCAACAATACCTGATGTTGTTAGTTTTGCTTTGGAATGGGAAATCTTGTTCTGTGTCTGCATCTGTATAGGCAGGTATTCCAGGCATCTGTGCCTCCCTCTGATATGGTGTGTGTGTCTGCATGTGTGTGTTTTACTTGTATTCAGGAGTAGGCAAGGAAGAAAATATACTTATCTTTCCAAGTTAGTGTTGGGTATGAGAGTGTGCACACATGTGTATGTACACCCGTATCACCCCACATACGCACGCTCACACACTGCCTGCTAGACGCTGGGGCTTCTTCCCGTAGTGACGAGGACATGCTGATATGTACACTATACTGCTTATCTGAGAAAACCCACTCTACAGCTTTATTCTAGCCCCACCTCTAGTTCTTTAATTGGAAGTCATTACTGTAGCTCCCAAACAGTATAGAGCACTTTTCATCTTTTACTGTATTAAATGCACTGCTGATCTAGCCATCTTTGCTCTTCCCAGCATCATCCATCTGACCCAGCCTTTGTTTTAAGCAATTTACATGCAATCATGTTTATCATAAATACAGCATGCATCGGTGCTGTTATAATTTCCATTTCTCAGATGAGGAAACAAAAGCTAAAGTATGTCAAGTAATTCGCCAGAGGTCCCAGAAGGAGGAAGTCATGAAGCCAGAACAGGAACGTAAGCCTCTGCCCCTAGAATTCAAATTCTGAAATCTGTGCTAATAAACTTCTGCTCTTCCTCAAGGAGTAGATAAGTTGCTAATATCAGCATTGTTGAATTTTTGTGTTAACCCACCTTATTGCCAGTTCAGAATTAAACTAAACCCATACCCATATTCTTCTATTCCTGACATGAAATGGTCACTAATTTTTTTTTGTCTTACTCATCAGTGGACACTTTGTACTATAAAGTACCTGCCATGAAAATCAGGTAGGGAAACAAAGAATGCTATTAGACCTCTGGGTTATCATTTTGGAAAGGAGGGAAATATGCAAAGCAACATGAAATGTTTTCTTCCTGTGCATGACTTTATACAGAGGCTTAGATGAATTTTAGACATATATATTAAGGTTTAAGGATTGAACACTTAGGGACAGAAATTCTTTTAAAAATTAAACTAAAAGGCTTCAAGTTTGAGAGATAAGGGTTAAAGAAAGTTAAAAGTACGTTTTACTAATAATAATTTTACTATAGCTGCTGGTGGTTCTCCTTTCAGGCTGACCTTCTCCCGCCTCTGGGGGATACATGAGCATGACCAGCAAGTGCACTAAGTTGGGTGTTCCCATCTCCACGCATCAGCTGAAATGTTAAAAACTGTAGAAAGCTTACCCAAAGGTACATTGTGCTACCCCTGCGGCTATCAATTAAAATTTAACCAGAGAGAACCACAGGGATAGCTGCTCTCCAAACTGAAAATGATCTGCCATCTGTTCCAAATACTCCTCTCACTCCTGAAGCCACGCGGTGGTCCTCATTCTTTCAGCGTATCTGCTTCACCATCTATGTCTACTTATTGTCAATTCAAGGAACTCTTTCTCAGATCCATTTCTTATAACCTGTTACCCACCCACAAGGTGCTACAATGGAACAGTCATGAGCTCTAGAGTCTGGTTCAAGTGCAGGTCTCATGCTCATCGGGTGTATATACCGTATATACTCGAGTATAAGCCGAGATTTTTCGGCACAAAATTTGTGCTGAGTTTGGGTTTTTCAGCATAAATTTTGTGCCGAAAAAACTTGGCTTATACTCGAGTATATATGATAATTAACCTCTCTGATTTTTCTTTTCCCAGCTAGGAAATGAGCATGATGGAAACCCTCTTAGGATCACCAAGATGGTTATAAATATGATAAAACTTAAAATATATTTTGTGTATTGCCTGGTACACTATGAGCTCTTAGCAAATGGTAGGAAGCATTACTGTCATGTATGAAACCCATCTTAGGGTATGGATTCAAGTAATTCCTACCTTGCCATTATTCAGCTTATTTATACAAGGCACATGTGTATCTAATTTACTTTGGTTTCTTCTGTCTTTAGTATCATCTAGCCAAGAAACGTATTCTATATACTGCTACATAAGATATTTCTCAAACACTTCCGCTTAATATCCATGATTGACTTAAAAACATCTTAGAACTCCCCGTGGCTTTTCAAACTAAATATAAATATATCTGCTCTTCACTAACTGACCTGTTTGGCCTGTCCTACCAAACCCTTTTACCTTTCATAGACATTCTATCATAGAGAGCCAAGTTACCCCAGTATACCAGGCAATCCTTAGTTCACCTGCAAGTTCATTAATTTTTCATTCTACTTCACCCCAGTCAAGAAAAAAAGAAGAAAGAAAACTTCTGTTATGTTACTGTCAATTCATATGTATTTCCTTTTACAAGACCACCTTCCCTTTCCTTAAAGGCTTCAAGTTACTATTACTCAGTACTGGTGTGATTTTAAATCTATCTCCTCTTAAAGTTTTGCTTTTGGTTTGCTGTTTCCTGGTATCCAGTGTATTGCTTTCCCTGGGGAAATGTATTCAATATTTGTTTACCCTTTAAGCTAATAAGCTCTTTGAAATAAGGTGACAAAGGTTTTATATGGTATCTTCCCCAAATTTACTGAAGATACCAAGATATCAGAGTAACCGTTCATAGATATACCACAGGAATACCTTATTTTATTATGTTTTACTTTAATGTACTTCATAGGTATTGTATTTTTTAAAATCTGAACGTTTGTGGCAACCTTGCAGCTAGCGCACCCATTAATACCTTTTTTCCTGTACCATGCATTCTCTTTGTGTTTCTGCATCTTTTTTTAATATTCATTCTTTTAAACTTTTTCATCATCATAATATCCTCAGTGGTTACACATGATTAGTGATTATTGATGTAACTATTCTAATTGATAAAACTGATAAACATGTGTATTCTAGCTGCTTCATGGACTGGCCACTCCATCTCACTGCCTCTCCTCAGGCCTCCCTATTCCCTGAAACACAACAATGTTGAAATTAGGCCAATTGATAACTCCACCACAGCCTCTAGGTTTTCAAGTGGAAGGGACAGATTCATGTCCCCACTTTAAATAAAAAACTAGAGGTAATTAAGCTTAGTGAGGAATGCATGTGGGAGGCTGATATAGGCCGCAAGTTATGTCCCTGGGGTCAGTTAGCCAAGTTGTGAATGCACAGAAAAAATTCTGGAAGGAAATTAAAAATCCTACACCAGTGAACACACAAATGATAAGTAAGCCAGAGAGTCTCTTTACTGATACACAGAAAGTTGCGTGGTCTGTTTAGAAGATAAAACTAGCCACATCATTCTCTTAAGCCAAAGCTTAATCTACAGCAAGGTCCTAATTCTCTTTAATTCTATGAGGGCTAAGAGAGGTAAGGAAGCTTCAGAAGAAAAGTTAAAAGTAAGGAGTGCTTGGTTCACTGGGTCCAAGGAAAGAAGCCCCGCCCATCACATCAAAAGCCAAGGGGAAGCAGCAAGTGTGAGGGAGAAGCCAGAGCAAGTTATGCAGAAGGTCTAGCTGAGACAGCTAATGCAAGTGGCTATACTAAATGCACTTTTCATGGAGACTAAACAGCCTCAGTTTGAAGCAGATGCTATTTAGGACTCTTGTAGCTAGAGAGGAGAACTCAATACAGTGCCTAGCTTTAAGGCTGGTAAGAACAGGCTGACTGTCTTATTAGGGGCTGATGTATTTGGTGACTTGAAATTGAACCCAATGCTCATTTACCATTAAGAAAATGCTAGATCCCCGGGCAGCGCCTGTGGCTCAGTGAGTAAGGCATCAGCCCCATATACCAAGGGTGGTGGGTTCAAATATGGCCCCAGCCATAATGCAACAACAAAAAGATAACCGGGCATTGTGGCAGGTGCCTGTAGTTCCAGCTACTTGGGAGGCTGAGGCAAGAGAATCACTTAAGCCCAAGAGTTTGAGGATGCTGTGAGCTGTGATGCTACCGCACTCTACTGAGGGTGACAAAGTGAGACTCAGTCTCTAAAAAAAAAAAAAAAAAAAGAAGAAGAAGAAAAGAAAATGCTAGATCCCTTAAGAATGATGCTAAGTCTACCCTGCCTGTGTTCTAGAAATGGAAAAACAAAGCCTGGATGATAGGACATCTGTTTATAGCATGGTTTAATGAATATCATCAACATACTTTTGAGGCCTACTATTCAGAAAAAAATTTTTTTCTTTCTATATATTACTGCTCAGTAACAATTCGCCTGGTCATCCTAGAACTCTGATGAAGATATACAAGGAGATGAATGTTTTCATGCCTGCTAACACAGCATCCATTCTGGATGTAGCACTTGCAGTAATTTTAACTTTTGGATCTTATTGTGATATTTCATAAATACATTTTGTAAGGTTAGAGATGCCATAGATAGCTGACTCTTGGCAAAGTAAATTGGCAACATTTTGAATGAATTTGCCATTCAGAACATTCAGAACATTCATGATCCATGGGAAGAGGTCAAAATGACAACAATAGTAGGAATTTGGAATAAGCTGATTCCAAACCTCATGGATGACTTTGAATAATTTAATACTTCAATGGAGTATGCAACTGCTGATGTGGTGGAAATGCCAACAAAAATAGAATTAAAAGGAAATCTGAATATGTGACTGACTTTCTACAGTCTTGTGATAAAACTTGAATGAAAGAGGAGCTTTTTATGGATGAGGAAAGAAATTGGTTTCTTGACATAGAACCTCCTCCTGGTGAACACACAAATGGTAAGTAAGCCAGAGAGTCTCTTTGCTGATACAGAGAAAGTTTCATGGTCTGGTTAGAAGATAAAACTAGCCACATCATTTTCTTAAGCCAAAGCTTAATCTGCAGCAAGGTCCTAATTCTCTTTAATTCTATGAGGGCTAAGAGAGGTAAGGAAGCTGCAGAAGAAAAGTTAAAAGTAAGGAGTGCTTGGTTCACTGGGTCCAAGGAAAGAAGCCCCACCCATCACATCAAAAGCCAATGGGAAGCAGCAAGTGTGAGGGAGAAGCCAGAGCAAGTTATGCAGAAGGTCTAGCTGAGACAGCTAATGCAAGTGGCTATACTAAATGCACTTTTCATGGAGACTAAACATTGTTGAAATAACAACAGATTTAGACTATTCGAAAAAACAAACGAGGTGGCAGCAGGTTTTAAGGGAATTAATTTCAAAAGCAGCTCTATTGTGGGCAACATGCTATCAAATAGTATTAGATTCTACAGAGAAATCTTTCATGAAGGTAACAGGTAATTCATGCAGCAAACTACATTGCTGTCATTTTTTAATAACATAGCACAGTCACCTTAACCTTCACCAACCACCAGCTTATATATCAGTAGCCATCAATAGGCATTTGCTAAGGGCTCTGATGATTGACAGCATTATTTTTCTAGCAACCAATTATTCTTAATTAAGCTATATATGTTGTTTTTATAGACATGTTATTCAACACTTAATAGATTATGGCATTATAGAGTATAAACGTAACTTATATGTACTGGGAAATCAAAATTTTGTTACTCTATCATGATATTCTCTTTGCTGTGGTGGTCTGGAACTGAATTCAGTTTTTGGTTTTTTGGTTTTGTTTTTTTTTTTTTCAGTTTACGGCCAGGGGTGGGTTTGAACCCGCCACCTCCAGAGGGGGCTGGCATCCTACTCCTTTGAGCCACAGGCATTGCCCTGAACCCACAGGATTTTAAAGGTATGCCTGTATACAGCAGCCTGACCAACATCAGACCAAGAAGGGAAACGTGTGACTGAGTTTTCCTTCATCAAGGCCTCAGGCTTTTCATGTTTCCTCCCTCTCCTGGAAGAAGCCAGAATGTAAGAAATTCTGATAGTAGCTCTCATTCTTACATAAATAAACCCTAGCACTGGCAGCCTAAAAAAGGGAGCTCATTCACTGATGTTCAGAACCCAAATCGTAGTAGAATTCCCCTCTTTTCCCTGTTTCATTCCTTACTTTCTGAAAATGTTGCTATGGAAACTACACTGGGTTTTCATTCTCTGACTTTGTCATGCTTCTGCTCAGAAGCCCTGGAGAGAGAGACATTGATCAGTGCTGCAATGAGACAGCCTCTGGGGAGAAAGGAAGGCCATGGGGGAATACGTATTCTCAGGACACTAGATCACAACCACTCTTTCAGCAAAGACAGGTCGATTTGACCACCCTTTAGGGGGATTTAATTAAAAACCAGTCTGGGCCAGCCCTATGCAGCACGGTGGCAACATGGATCACCAGCATCCGATAGTGGCATGTCAAAGAAGGCGAGGGTTAGTCAGAAATGGCCCTGCACATATTAAAGCTCTCTGCCCTATGCTGCTGTCAAGCAAGAAATTCATTTGGTGCTCCCTTTTAGCCAGGGAGATTTACTGCCCATGGCTTGAATTCACTTTTCATGTTATTAGGTCACTGGGGGCTGGGAAGGTTTCTCTCCCCTCTCAATGGTTTTCTCTGGGGCAGGGACCTCTACCCAGTTATGTTCACTCATGGATTAAAGGAAGCGCACAAGTTGAGGAAATTATAAACTGTACTTTAAGGTATTCCCATTCTAGTTGGCAATGATTACCAATAATATTTACAGTGACATCACTTTACACATGACTTTATAGATATCACTTTGTCTTAATTTTTGCATTTTCTTATGCATATAGGGGAAGGTAAGGAGATTTGGGGGCCCATTTTTAAAAGCCCTGTGTGAATACTTCACACATCAGGAGTGAGCTTCTGATTCCCAATATGGAAAATCTTTCTGCCCAGTTATCAGGCTTCTAATGTTTCTTGGGAGTGACATGCACCCGCTTTGAAGACATCTGATGAGTGGGGTAAATATGTTAAGAACACAGGAATTGATGGCTATGTATCCCAGCTACGCAGAATCCTTGTAGCCTGTTGTCTACTGATCTCACTCAGACTGGCTGGTCTACACTTCCCTTCTGTTTCCTGTTTGCCCCTTCCTTCTTTCCTCTATTTCATTCCTCCATTCAGTGGTGTTCTTCAAGTTCCAGACCCTGCAATACTATAGTCTCCACTGTGCCCCTACCTTGCCAGATTTTACATGTGCAACTTTGCATATGCAAGTTATTAACTCTCTGTGGGCTTTGATTCATTTTCTCATTGACAGAAGAAAATAGGGTGGTATCATGTTATTATAACATTACTGTAATACAATAATGTACAAGGAAACCTGGCAAAGTGTCAGGAGCAGTTCAATGCACAAGAGCTTTTATTTAAATCATTTAGCTCCACCTATATTCCCTTGGTTTACCATCTCTTATTTCCCTTTATCTCTTTAGTCTGTGATCACATTGTCCAATATGGTTTATTCAAATTTCAATTAATATATGAAAGTTAACAAAAACATTATCATACACTAGGACAATGCCAACAAGTTGTCATCATTTAGATTCACTACAAGATTCAGTGAACTGGTTGGCCTGACTTCTTATTCTACCCTCTCTCAGAGAGACAAAACATACTTTGAGTATTCCAACTGTCCACAATGAGGTATTGTATGTCTCAAAAGAACTAGAAGAAATATTTTTGAATATTCTAACCACAAAGAAACAATACACAGCTGAGATGATGGTTAAACTATAATAATTACTCTGATTTGACTATTGAGAAATTTGGCCTGACTATAAATGTTTTTAAGCATAGGACTAATTTCATCAATTACAAAATATAGTAATCCAAGGAGAGCATAATTGTTGCTTGAATTGGCTCTTGTAGGTGTAATGAACAGAAGTGGATAGATGCAGGAGATAGTGAGGAGGCAAAACTGACAAGACTTGGTGGTAGATGAGACTCCTAAGAGTAGGAACTGTACTCCAGTGTCACTGTGTCCCGCACAGTGCCTGCTGTGGTATTTTAGTGCAGAAGAGATCCTATAAATATTTGTCGAATGAATAAATGAAGCCTCTAAAATTTCTCTCCCTAGAAAAAAATATGAATTACATTCATGTTTCATTTATAAGGACTATAATGAATGCTGAAAGCAGAAGCAAAGCCCTTTCAGCATCAGTCTTGTAGAAGGAGCTAGTAAGTAGGAATTTCATAGTACTGCGGTGTGCAGCCCCAGGGGACCATGGCTGGTTTGAGGCCAAGAATTCGGGGCCTCCATCACAAAGGTGGCTGTGGTAATGCCAGGCAGCTGAGGAGGTGAAAGGGCGGCAGGAAATCTAATTCCAGTGTTTTGTATCAGAACACAGATTCCCGGCAATAGGCTGGCTTCTGAACTGCTACCCATACCAGAAGAGGAAATATGTCACAAATAATTCACATGCTTCTACAGAAAAGTTGAGCGGAGCTTGGGAGAAAGTAAACTCAACACCATATTCGGAAAGTAAAATTCTATCCTGGCCATCTTGGCAAGTTACAAAGGCAACTGTGGCAGAATATTTGATTCTATCCTCGGCCATCTTCTCTTCCCAGTCTCCAGTCTGCTGCTCTCCCTCCAGGGCCTCCTCCTCTCCTGTGATTTTCTTGTTTTTCTTTTTTTTTCTTCACTCTCCACTTTATCATAGTTCCCATACCTCCTTGCCTCCCAGCCTGGTATCGGGACTCAGGCCAGGGAATGAGTCAAGGATTCATTCAGGCCAGGGAATGAGTCAAGGATTAATTTAAATCCTATTTAAATGGAGATGGGCAGAGATATAGCATATTTTCCATCGGCTCAAACCACCTACCGACAATTCACTACACACACACAGTGCCTTCAGTAACTGTTAGTTGATCAGAGAAAATTCATATCTGATGTCTCATCACAAAAGTTTAACAATGGAAAAAAGTATTAAGAAAATGATCATTCTTCTAGATATACCACCTGCAGCCATCAAAATGCTATTTGTAAAGGGATTTAAAAAGATGGAAAATGCTTTTGTTAACATGTTAACACAAAAGAAAGCCAGAAAACAAAATTATATCTCAATATGATTCCAACTAGGTAAAATATGCATTTTAATATAGGAAAGTCATACCGTGTTGTTTTAGCGGTAAATAATTTTACACAAAGATTTCAATTCCTTTATCACATAGTTATGTATTTTCAATTTGCTTGCCTTGAACATGGGTTCATTCCATCTAGTGGAAAAGACTTTAAAAATGCAAAACAAGATGCCATGTGGTATGTATGAGTGATGAGTGGAAATATTCTAAGTTTATAGAACTTCATAACAAAATGAGACTTTTAGGTGCTTGATAGAACATATACCAAAAAGAATTAACTGATATTTGATTGGCCCTGATGACTTAGATCAAAAGAGTTTTTAAGCATGGAATATTAAAGAATCATAAATGAAGCCATGTGTCATTGCTCAAAGATTCTCCAGCCATCTTGTCAATCTAGTCAATTGCATAATTCATTGTTAAGAAAATGCTGTCCTCCCCTCAAATTTTTAGCTCTCAGCTCTTTAGTGGAAGCTATCCTACCTAATAATAAAATTTATTCCCAGTTTATTTACGTATTTTTAAAATATATTTATTTATGTATTTATTTGTTTATCAATATTCTGGGGGTAGATGGGTCAGTCTCTTTTGCACTGCCTCTAATGAATTATTTTTAGTTTTCAAATAAACCAAACTTTGTAAGCCCTTCGGCAATTCTAACTCTGGTCCTTCTGTGCAGCATACATAGTCTACCTTATAGTTGGTCTACCTGGTCAACTCCTCTATGTATTGTAACATAGTTTGAGTGTAACCTCTCAAGTGAATCTTTCCTTCATTCCTCTTTGCATCTTCTTTGGTACAAAGGTTCTCTGAATCTTTTGTGATTCTGGTATAGTCAATATATACTTCTATCATAGCACTTGTGATTTATTGCCCTTATTTTTTCATTATTAGAATACTAATATGTATTTAATATTTAGGGTGGTAAAATACTTAATATGAAATCTGCCTGCAACAAAATTGTAAATGCATAATATGATATTATGAACTACAGGCATAATGTTTTACAGCAGACCTTTAGAATTTACTCATCTAACGTACCTGAGACTTTATACTGCGTGAAGAACAACTCTCTTATTTTTCTCTTCCTCCAGCTCATAGTAATGACTACTTTTAATGACAATATCCTTAGCTCTCAGTTCAAACATACTAAAGAAGGCAGTGTGGTCTGTTCTTTGAAAATCTATGATTTGGACTTAGACTAGAGTTCAAGTCCCTTGTCTACCAATTATTAAGTAAAAAATTGGAAAAAAATTGCTTAACTTCACAAAAGTCATAAAATCTGGATATTATTGATCTTATAAAGCTGTTGGATGATTAACAAGCGTTCTTTCTTTTTATTAAATCATAGCTGTGTACATTAGTGCAGTCAAGAGGTATAATGTGCTGGTTTCATATACAATCTGAAATATTTTCATCAAACTGTTTAATATAGCCTTCGTGGCATTTTCTTAGTTATTGCATGTAGACATTTGTATTCTGCATTTAGTCAGTTTCGCCTGTACCCATTCTAAGATGCACCACAGGTGTGGCCCCACCCATTACCTCCCTCCACCCCAACCTCCCACCTCCCTTCCCCTCCCTTCCCTTGGACCTTTCCCCATATTCTTGCAAGCGTTCTTTTATTTTGATTATCTGGGCCTGTACA
>CAUYPK010142004.1:0-24369 GCA_963574355.1 Loris lydekkerianus | reverse complement strand
TACATATACCACAATTTATTGTTCCATTTGTGGGTCAATGGGCACTTGGTCTTCTTCCAAGCCTTAGCAATTATGAATTGGGCTGCAATAAACATTCTGGTATAAATATCTTTGTTATAATGTGATTTTTGGTCTTCTGGACATATACCTAGTAGAGGAATTGTAGGATCGAATGGCAAGTCTATTTTTAGTTCTCTAAGTGTTCTCCAAACATCTTTCCAAAAGGAACATATTAGTTTGCATTCCCATCAGCAGTATAGAAGTGTTCCCTTTTCTCCACATCCATCCCAACATCTCTGGTTTTGGGATTTTGTGATATGGGCTAATCATACTGGAGTTAGATGATATATCAAAGGTCTGAAGGCTGGTTCAATATACATAAATCTATAAATATAATTCAGCACATAAACAAATTAAAAAATAAAGACTATATGATTCTCTTGATTGATGCAGAAAAAGCTTTTGATAATATCCAGCACCACTTCGTGATCAGGACACTTAAGAAAATTGATATAGAAGGAACATTTCTTAAACTGATATAGGCTACCTACAGCAAACCTAGAGCCAATATCGTATAGAATGGAGTTAAATTGAAATCATTTCCACTCACATCAGGAAGCAGGCAAGGCTGCCCATTGTCTTCACTGCTTCCATTGTAATGGAAGTTTTAGCCATCTCATTTAGGGAAGCAAAGGTGATCAAAGGTATCCACATGCATTGGAAGAGATCAAACTTTCATTCTTCACAGACAATATGGTTGTATATCTGGAAAAAAACAGGGATTCTACTACAAAACTCTTAGAAGTGATCAAGGAATACAGCAGCATCTCAGATTACAAAATCACTCATAAATCAGTAGCCTTTATATATACCAACAATAATCAAGCTGAAAAAACAGTCAAGGACTCTATTCCATTCATAGTAGTGCCAAAGAAGAAAAGAAATATTTGGGAGTTTACCTAACAAAGGATGTGAAAAATCTCTATAAAGAGAACTATGAAACTCTAAGAAAAGAAATAGATGAAGATGTTAACAAATGAAAAATATATACCATGCTCATGGCTGGGAAAAATCAACATTGTTAAAATGTCCATACTACCCAAAGCAATATACAATTTTAATGCAATCCCTATTAAAGCTCCACTGTCTTACTTTAAAGATCTTGAAAAAATAATACTTCATTTTATATGGAATCAGAAAAACCTCAAATAGCCAACACATTACTCAGAAATAAAAACAAAGCAGGAGGAATCACACTATCAGACCTCAGACTATACTATAAATCGATAATGATCAAAACAGCATGGTACTGGCATAAAAACAGAGAGGTAGATATATGGAACAATAGAGAACCAAGAGATGAACCCAGCTACTTACCGTTATTTGATCTTTGACAAGCCAATTAAAAACATTCAGTGGGGACAAGATTCTCTATTTAACAAATGGTGCTGGGTGAACTAGCTGGCAACCTGTAGAAGACTGAAACTGGACTCACACCTCTCACCATTAACTAAGATAGACTCTCCCTGGATTAAAGATTTAAACTTAAGACATGAAACTATAAAAATACTTGAAGAAAGTGCAGGGAAAACTCTTGAAGAAAATCAGCCTGAGTAAATATTTTATGAGGAGGACCCCCCGGGAAATTGAAGTAACATCAAAAGTACAGAACTGGGACCTAATCAAACTAAAAAGCTTCTGCACAGCCAAGAATGCAATAAGTAAAAAAAGCATACAGCCCTCAGAATGGGAGAAAATATTTGCAGGTTATTCTCTGACAAAGGTTTAATAACCAGAATGCACAGAGAACTCAAAGGTATTAGCAAGAAAAGAACAAGTGATCTCATCTCAGGCTGGGCAAAAGATTTGAAGAGAAACTTCTCTGAAGAAGACAGACACACGATCTACAGACACATGAAAAAAAGCTCATCATCCTTAATCATCAGAGAAATGCAAATCAAAAATACTTTGAGATATCAACTAATCCAATTTAAAGATGGGCAAAGTATCTGAATAGACGTTTCTCAAAAGAAGACATACAAATGGGCAACAGATGTGTGGAAAAGGGCTCAACAACCCTATCATCAGCTAAACACATATCAAAACTACAATGAGATATCATCTCACTCCTGTTAGAATGGCAATTACCAAACAGATAAAACATAACATGTGTTACTGAGGATGTAGAGAAGGGTTAACTCTTATACACTGTTGGTGGGAATGTAAATTAGTACACCCACTATGGAAAACAACATGGAAGCTCCTTGAAAATCTAAAAATAGAGCTACCATATGATCCAGCAATCCCACTGCTGGGTACATATCCAAAAAAAAAAAAAAAAAAAAAAAAAAAAGGAAAGTTAGTATATCAAAGAGATACCTGCACTTCCATGTTTATTGTAGGGCAATATACCAGAGCCAAGATAAGGAATCAACCTAAGAGTCTGTCAACAGATGAATAGATAAAGAAAATATGGTATGTATACACAATGAAATGCTATTTGGTCATGAAAATAAAATATGCATCAACATGGATGAAACTGAAGAGAATTATGTAAAATGAAATAAGATGGACACAGAAAGACAGATACTGCATGTTCTCACTAATATGGGGGCAAAAAAATGGTTGAGTTCATTGAGGCAGAAAATATCATGGTAGTTGCCAAAGGCTGGAAGCAGCAGGAGAGACGGTGGAGGGGGGGGGATGGATGATGGAAAAAAGGAAAGAAGTTAATTATTAGGTACAAGAAAGCAGTTTAGATAGAAGAAATAAGTTCTAGTATACAACAGCACAGTGGGTCAATGATAATTTGCTGTGTGTTTGAAAATCACTAAAAGAGAAGATTTGGAATGCCCTCATTAAAAAGAAATGATAAATGTTTCAGGTGATGGATATTCCAATTACCCTAAATTAATCTTGAAATATAATTTGTAACCCAGAAATATGTACATTCATTGTATATCATTAATAATGTAAAAATGAATTAATTAAATATGGCCCTTTGTCTTAGATAGAGGTGATTATAAAGCAGGAGACATTGTAATGGCTCCCTACATAGTTTCCCTACTGTATTTTTAATTTATACTGAATTTCCCATTAATAATTGAGAAATTTGTTTTTCCTTTTTACATCAGTAGAGAATGCACTCAAATGTCATTGGATTCATCAACGCCGAGCTTAATCCACAGAGGATGTGCATAAATACACTTGCCACAAAATGTCTCTAACATTATATTCTGTTAGGAGTAGATTGTATAGAAAGTTAGTATTGCCAAATGATTTTTAAAATGTTGTACCAGACTAATCAGTTTACACTAAGATGGAATACTTTTTCTATTTTAATACTTGTACTTGTTTCCCTGAACAAGTACAGAATGATAAATCTCTTTGTCCACAGGTTGAGGTAACTGATGACAAAATTGATCTTTCTTCATTCCTCTTCCAATTGCAAAATACAGTAGTAATTTTAAATATCATTAGAGAGGAGTGAATCAAAGCAAATAACTTACCAAAGCCATGCTATATTAGACAAGAACAGTTACAGAACAAATTATATAAAATAAGTTAATGTAGTGTCCAAATAACCAAGTTCTGTGGGACAGAATGTGCATAGAACGGTTCCAGATTTATATATGGAAAACATAACCCCCAAATAATGGTATTTAGAGATGGGCTTTAAGGAGGTAATTAGGTTATAATATTTGAGCCCTCAGGTAGGAATTGGTGACCTTGTAAGAAGATCTGGTGTACACTAGGTAAAAAGTTAGCTGCACATCTGCAATGGGAGTGAAAGGGCACCAAATAGATTCTAGACCATAATCATACGTCTGGAGTTACACACACACGCACACACACAAACACACACACACACACACATGGCACGAGGCTATCCAAAAGTCACCACACATAAGAAATTGAGAAATTATAGCTAAATGTACCTTTATTTACAAAATATTAATTACAAAATTTTACCAGAAATTTACAAAATATTCTATCCATGTTGGCCACCACTTTCTAGACACACACAGGAAGCCTTCTTTTCCACTCATAGCAAAAATATTCTAAGGTATCTGTTGTTATAATTTTTCCTATGATGGTGACTTTTGCAGCACCATATGTGTGTGTAATTTATATATATAAAAAGAACTAATACAATATGGATTCTATGAAGAAATAAAGCCCAAATTGAGTTCCTTGGTTCTCTGGAGGGCTATATTAAGTAGACCCATCTTTCTACCTTCCTCCCTATTTCAGCATAATCTATAATATTTACTACATGTGGCTCTTATATTTTGTTCCTAATGTGTAACAACTAATTTATTTTATATAATAAATATAGCATTCATATTAATAAAATAATCTTCTAATACACCAATAGAAAACTTTCCTTCAGTTGGGGAGCCATAAAGAGAATATGATCAGAATATTTCTCAGAATTTCAGTCTTAGTTTCTGAGGATAGGAAAATCTGAAATGAGATCTATGTTAGTAATTACAGGTCAAATTATATGATGGCTCTGAGATAATGAATAAAAAAATGAGAAATGCGGAAACCCAGTATGGTCCTAGGTGGTCAATGTAAAAGAAAAAACTACGCAATATTGATTAAGGGCAAAATAAGTTCCAGAATTGGGCATAAATTATACAATCAATGGAACCCACTACTGAAGCCACGTCACAGTAGCTTTGTTTGTTAATTGTATGTCATATAACATCAGTGTTACAATGTTAAAATAATCCATTTCAAGCAGAAGAAACAAATGTTAGAAGAGATCTAAGATCTTCAGAAGAATCTATCACCCCCACAGTTATTTTCTTCCTACTGTGTATGAGAAAATTAGAGAAGGAAAACAGTAGTGTTTTGATTGATGTGGCAGTTATCTTACTTGTTGATCTCTTGTTTTAATAGACATCTTTTAAAGAGAGACCATCTCTCCACCTGTTCAAATTAGATATATTTGAAAAGAAAAAATAATTATAACAAACCTCCACAAAGCAGTTTTTGAACAAGTTGAAGGCAGTTCTTCAATCTGTACTTTTCTCAGAAAAAGTATTGAAAAACTTCATCTCCTACCACAATTTCATTCTCAAACTTGTATGCTCAATCTTTGTCATCTTCTCCAAAGAAGACTTTTCTCAATATATAACCAAAAGAATAACTAAAAAATACTTTTTTATCAAAAGAGACAACATGAGATTGGTAACAGTACATCTTAAATGGTCCCTCTTCTTTATTGAAGAATTAGACTGAGCCTTCTGCTGTCATTGCCTCACATCTTACCTCATCATGTCAAACCTGGAGAAAAACTAAGCTACAGAAACAGACAAACCAATTTCTTTCTAGAACTCAGAGTTGTTCTAATACTTAATTTGTGATTCTCAGTTTTATTAAACTCCATCTTTTAAGGCATTGGTTGAAACACAATCATTTTGGCTAAGTTTACAAATCCTTGAAAAGTATGGAGTAATACATGTACAACTAAGTAATTTGTTTATCTAGCATTTGGTTACTAACACATTTGCAAGCTATCACCTTGCTTCGTGTGAAAGATCAGGTATGCACGCAAAACAATGTGCTCAAAGGTCGGCCATTCTGAAATTTGTCTCATGAGAACTGAACAGATCTGTATATACTTTCCAAATTGAAAAAGGTACAGCAGAGCCTATAGTTTTGTGCTTAATTTTGCTCATATTAAAATGTGTTATGGGTAGCATTTGAGAAATTCTTTCACTTGACTGCAAGGCATTAAGAAATCACCTGCAAGAAATATAAAGGCATTAAAGTTCTAAGTGAGAAAGTTCCTAAGGACTCAATTGAAATTAAATGTAAGTTCAAGATTTCAGTGTCAATATTGGAGCTGTTTCTTGTATGAAGGAGAAGAACATAATTCAAGAGTGCCCCGGCAATTCTGTATTTTATTCACAAAATATATATTCCTTAGTAAAGGTGGGGAAAAAATGAGTTGGTAGCTAACTATTCCTTATGTAAAATTCACTAAAGCTAAAATCAAACGGTAATGTTTTATGTTAAGAGTTGAAATAGATGAGGGAGGGACATTTTTAAAAGGTGTCTAATGGATCGCATATGAAAAAGTATCTCTACACAGGTAATTATTTGGCGCAATGGATCCTGAGTAAATATCTTCCATATGATTCCTTTTCTTGTCTTCTAGTACTGCAAATGGGAATGAGAACAGCATGTCAGTCAAGAAGACTTACATAATTAAAAGTAGAATAGAAGAAAGACTAACAAGAGATACATTTGGAAATTATTCTGTCATGAGAGGTTAGAAGCATGCGTTTTAACAAGATCTAGTTTTACACCAAGGTAGAATAAAATGTCACCCAAATTAAAGCAATAAATGGGCCAGCAAGAAATATCCTTCCATCCAAACAAAATCACTTCTCTACCAGATTTCTCAAATCCAGGACATTTCAATGTAGATCCTTTTCCTTTCTTAGAATGTCTTCCTTATAATGATCATTGCAGGTATTATTCAAAACAGACTACAAAAACTCCACATGATTTTTTCTGATAATTATAAAGCAACAGTTAAAAATAAGAAGCAGGTTTTAGGGATGGGAGGAGGATATGACCATAGAAAGGCAGCCTAAGGAAGTTCTCCCAGGTGAGAGAACAATTCTGTATTCCTCCCATGGTGGTGGTTATATGAATCTATCAATGTGTTCAAAACCAGAGAACTGCTTGCCCTAATTACCATGATAATTTTTTGTGATTTATTAAAGAAGATGTAATTGACAAAAATTGTATATATTTGAAAAAAAAAAAATGAATCAGGCTGGGTGTGGTAGTTACACCCATAATCTTAGGACTTTGGGAGGCTGAGGCAGGAGGATTGCTCATGTCCAAGAGTTTAAGATGAGCTTGGGTAAGAGTGAGATCTAGTCTCTACAGAAATATAAACATTAGCTGTATGGTGGTTCACATTTATAGTTCCAGCTACTAGAGAGGCTGAGACAGGAGGATCACAAGAGCCCAAGAGTCTGAGATTGCCTTGAGCTATGATAATGCCACTAGGAAAATAAAAATCTAAATTGCATAGTTGATTGATCAATGCGTCCTTCCTTTGAAGTAGACATAAAGGCCATTGCAATGTATCCCAATGTTGTTTACGGCATCTGGATTCAAAATTAAATAATTTATGTCATTCTGTACTAAGGAATTAACCACAGCCTTTCTGCTTCTGTTTTTTGAGTTTGAATTCTGGTACTATCTGTCTTCAAGTTAACAGTCTCATTGTAGTGTACATAGTGTTTTCATAAGGCACTGCTATTTGGTAATCAAAATTTAATGTTAATATTGTAGTTGAAAGATAGGTATTAACAACTAATACCTATGGACAACAGTATTAGTCTTCCCTTCAACTCCTGTACAACTAATTTAAAGGAAATTAGAGCAGTGACCACATTAACTTTAAGTGTAAAAATAATGCATACATTATAGATGCAATTATATAAATAGTCAATAAAAAGCTACTAATTTTTGAATGTTTATTATCCACAGGGTGTCCCAAAAGTCCCAGGACACAGCCTATAACCTGGTTGGTACTTCATTTTCCCCATTTTCTACTGCAATCTGTCTCTTTTTGATAAAATAGTCTATTGGTTCATAATTACAATATTACAATAAATTATGGTTTCAATTTACTTACACCTTATAGGCTGTCCCAGAAGTTGCCATATATAGGGGAAATTGTATATAGGTAAAGGTATTTTTATTTATAAAATACTCATTATAAAATTTTACAAAATACTCTCTATGTGTTGGCTACCTCTTTGCAAAATTCCATGATGAGTATTTTGCAAATAAATGTACGTGTAGCTATAATTTCCCATTTTCTTTCTATATAGCAACTTTGAAGACTTGTGAATTTCTTTATTGAAACTATGATTAGTTCTCTATAACAAAATTGAGTACAGCTTATGACTAAATATGATTTATAAAAATTAAAGAAACATGGCTATGATAAATATGACAAAAATAAGCAATATAAATGAAGCAATTTTCTGAGCTAATACTCTCAAACATCTCTGTGGGACATCACGGGGTCCCTTAGTTAATAGCAGTATAATGCAGGTTTAATGAATGTCACTTTTTAGACATTAGCATTTTTAATTGCTTCATTAGTACAATGGCAATTCTTCGGTCATTCCAATTTTAAGCAAAAATCTTCTATTTTCTTCAAGAAAATGTGCTATTAAATGAAGACGTCACACAAATCTAGCTCTTTATGTTTAATAACACATTTCGGAGTAGCTAAAACAAGCATCTACATGTTGACTTTCTAGTGATTCTGTGCCAATAAAATAAATCATTTTCTTTTTCTTTTTTTTTTTTTTTTCACTTTGGAAATTGCCCCTTTGTAGCTCCATCTCTTTCAGACAGCATCTATGATGGAATCTTGCCCAGACCCCTTACCCTTACTGTGTGTAGGCTGAGAAGTTCGTGAGATCCAGAATGAAAAAAAGTGAAATAATCGCACCCTCATAGACCATGAGCTAAAGGAACCATGTGTGTTTAAACTGGCTGATAACCATTTTCCCTAGTCCTATGTAAGAAACTCTCTCTACAGGGCAGAGGACATCAGGAGGAATTTTTGGAAATAGGGCTATGACTACATTATTTAATTTTTTAACACTCTCACATATTTAACCTCTGTACATCCCAATTATGTAAGTCAAAATATTCTTGATTTTTTAAAAGATTCAAAAAGCAACTTTATTATGAAGATTGAAAATATGGTATAATATCTCAAACATCTAGGTTGTACAAAAAAGGACTTGAAAAATTCCTTTCTGATGTTCTCCAGGACTTAGATTTCTGCAGAGGAAGTCAAATATCCCATGAAAAATCACGAGATTAATAACTGTAAGAAAAGAGAACTTTATTGCTACATGTTGCATAAAACCCGTATGAACTTGGGGGTAGGAATTTGTGGTGCGGTGTATTACAATTAGGCTCTAAACATCCAAAGGGCAAGCAGGGGCATAGATGCCCTTAAGTGCACGGCCATCTATGGTTGGTAGGAGTGTTACTAAAAACAGGCTCCTGCCCCCTTGAAGCTGTAGTTATGGCTAGTGTTCAGGGTCTGCTGGTGGGTGAGCAGCTGTTGTTTCTATACTGCTTATCTCAGGGCCAGCCTCTGTTTAGCTTTTATATGCACCTGTTCTTTCCTTAGAACACTAACTTCAGCATAAAGTTGAGCAAAAACAAGCTTAGTTTCCCTCAAATTATTCTTGGGTTCCACTCAAGGTGCTGAACCTTTGAACCAACTAGCTAGTAACCGGTAACTCTAAAGCAGGCATCTCCAACCTGCAGTAAGTGGGCTGCACGCTGATTTTGTGAAGACTTTTTTGCCCATCTGTGGTGTCGGACATCTGACAAAAGTCCAATGTATCCATGGATCTTTTTTTTCTTTTTATTTTTTTGCTAATTAGCTTTCCTTAGTGTTTGTGTATTTAACATGTGGCCCCAAACAACTCTTATTCTTGCAATGTGTGGCAGAGAAAAAAAGATTGGACACTCTTGCTCTAAAGGCTTTTCAATTGTACAAAGGAACAAGCTGCTCCACCCTCACCCCTTCCTAGGAGTTGGACCCCACACAAACCAGTGGACACCCTAAGGTAGAGAATATATCATCATCACAGGCATGACCTACGTTTTCCCCGGTAGGAGTTAAATTCCTCAGACAAGTTAAGAGAAGCTGGAGCATCACAGCAATGCTAGCTCTGCAGAGAGATGGCTGTTGTCCCATTCTCCTAACACTAAGCTCCTTTAGGCTGAACATCTGAAAAAATAGCACCCATCATTAACCTCTTTGAACTGAAAACCAAAAGCCCCCTGACATTTGCAGTGTATAGTGCTACTCAGAATTTTTGTGCTTTCTCCACTAGGTCCATCAGAAAGAGAGAGTTCAAGTCTTTAAATCTATTTCTGATTTTGCTTGAACTAGCTCAAGTAAGCTTCAGACTTAAGGATCCGAAAGCATCCTCATTAATGCAGTGATCTCAGAGTCTCAGCATAAGAAACTGCAGGAAACAGCCTCAGCATCACTGTTTAACAGCCCCAGAATGCCAAGGTTGGGAGGGATGCACCTGCCCAGAGCCCACCCACAGGTGCCTCAGGGAGTGACAAATGGTAGAAATTTGGTAAACCATACATTTAATTCCACTGCTATTCCCTGATTACAAGGAAATGCTAGACTCATCTCTAATCCCACTGAGTCAAACTCAATGGACACATAGTTTATTCCAAAGATTATATGCAATAAAAATTGGTTATTTGTCTCTATTTTCCAGTTCATTCCTCCCAAATGGATAAATAATTTCAGGGTCCGATATGAAAAAATAATACTGGTAGCCATAGAAAATTGCCTTATAAGCTGCTGTTGTACCTTTTCACTTGGAAAGTTTTAGTCTTAAAAAGGCAAACATAACTTTTCAGAACAATTATTTCATCCCATAGGGTATGAACCAAATTGGAAAATTGTCATAAGCCTATGTGAGAAAACCAAATTGGCATAAGCCTATGTGAGAAAATCAGAAAAGGAAGAATAAACCTTGGAGAGAAACTGTAAACTCTATGAATATTACAGAAGGTAGAAAACAATTCAGTCCTACTGCAACTGAAAAACACGGTTGTGACAATGTGGCTTGGTTAATAGGGAAGAGATAAGTATTTATAAATAAAACAATTTTGTCTATTACAACCCAACAGTCTCAAACATCTGTTGGCTAAATAGAATCTTACCACAAGTAAGTAGTAAGGATATGTTAATGAAATGTTTATATATATATATATATATATACAAATTAAAAACTAACTCATTGCATATGACCATAAATAATAGAAATCTTTTTGATATGGTCTAAACCAAGGTACAATAAATGCAGCAAATAGAACAATTTCATAAATGTATGCCTGGGAGTTACTTTGCCCTTTACAATTACTTTTTAATTTTTTTTATTTCCAAATATAATTCAATGTATTTTCATAACAATGAATTTGATTATATAATTCAAGTATAAATAGAAACTTGTAAAAGTTATCATAATATATGGCAAGGTATCTATGATTTGCCTTACATTTCCGAAGCATCAATGAGCCCGTATCTTCTGTTCTACTGTGTGTCCTCCGTGAGACATTAATTCTGAGTTTGTCTGCTTTGATTGACTCCCACAACAAGATACCATAGGAGTTTGGCTTACATGCTGAAAGTTACTTTTTCACAGCTCAGGAAGCTGATTTTGTTTCTGGTGAGGGTTCTCTTCCTGGCTTGCAGATGGTGGCCTTTTAGATGTGTTCTTACATGGGTGTAGTAAGAAGGAAAGCAGGAGTCTTCCGGGTTTTATAAGGAAAATAAGCCCGTCGTATCAGGGCACCTCATGTCCTCATTTACCCTTAATTACCTTTTTGTACACCCTATCTACGACTACAGTCACATCAGAGGTTGGCCTTTCAACATACGAATTTTAGCAGAACACGATTCAATCCATGTCAGGCCCCCACAGCTATTTAGGCAGCAACCAAAAGGAAATAAAAAGCTTTTTGCAAGAGCCTTAAAACGTTTTACTTTTCTCTTTGTCTCTGTATTATCTTCCTCTCAGACTCCCTCTTCCTCTCTCTCTCAGTCTGTTTCTCAGTATCTCTTGCTATCCTTTCTTTCTTTACTCCTTTTGGGCAACCTGCACCTGCTAATTTTCATAGAAAGTGATAAAATGTTGCATAAGCAAGAGGAAACAGAGAGAAAGAAATGTATAATGTGCCTTGTCCAAGATTATAAAACCCTTACTTTCAAAGACCAAGGCAACTTCAGGCGCTTTCCATACAAAAATAAATAAAAATTTAGGATGAAAAGTACTCCTCAACTTGGAAAAGGAAAGTATAGAAAATCCTCCACTGTACTGTCATAGCATTAAACTGCTCTCCTGTCAATGACTAAGACTCCTGTGAAAACAGGTTCTTTCCTCTTCATTTTCTGAGAGTCAGAATCATACAACACATTAAAAGTGAATTGCTAACACTAATAAAAATGTAAATAAGTAGTAGCCTTTCACTAGCAATGAACCTCTCCTCCTCAATGATATTTTGATAGCTTTCGTTTCTACCAAAATAATGAAGGAAAATGAAATAGAATACCACTGTCTAAATTCAAAAAGGAGTCTCATCTCACCAGTGAAAAAAGATCACATGTAAGAAAATGACTTTCAAAGCCCTGCACAAATTCAAGATAAGTCTACCTTTAACCCCCCCACACACACACACCATTCCTAACAGGCAAATGCAATTAAATTTAGTTACTTCCATAACCATAAATGAGTTTAGGCATGTCTTTAATATTAAACTTAATCTGAATCAATTAATCTGTCATGGAAACGTGTCAAATGACTTATTTCAGGTGGAATTTTTTTCTATTGCGTTGATGTACATCGGCGTTGTAAAGACGAATACATATTAAAAATAAAAGGAGCAGTTTTCCTTGTTGAAAATAAGAAATTTCCCTCCTTTCCTTTTACTGAGAGCATTTGCTTTAGAAAACTTGTAATTGCAAGTTCTTTCTCTTCTCTTTGAATTATGTGTGTATGTGTGTGAGTGTGTTTATATCCTGTTGAGAAATAGATACACCTCTGTCAGTTTTACGACCTGGGAATATCTCTCTTTAGAGCCAGCCAGCCATCTCTTTTAAACGTAAATAAACATCAAGAAATTGTACTCCTATCATCCAGTTTTTATGGGAGAGTAGGAGCCTAACTTTGGTGGGTACCTTGTTCCAAGTTCCAAAAGTGCCTTCTGCCATAAATAGGTGACAAATTTTTCCCCTTCTATACAAAGCCTATAAGCTAACACAGATGGTAACCCCAATTTTCAGGTAAAGTTAGAATAAAACATGAGTGAAAAGTGGACCCATCAAGTCCTCTCACCTAAGTAATAACTATTGTTTTTCTTACAAACATGCCTGCAATTGCTTTTTTCTGCTGGACTAACAGGGTCAGATGCCTCTGTCACATTCTGCTTTGATGCTCATTCAGTAGCACAACTGTTTTCTGTTTCTACTACCTTTCTGGAGAAGTTTTCTGAGTTTAGAGAAGATTATCTTCTTAATTATTTTTCCCCAACATCGTGCACATGTGCATACACGTACTTTCCATTTAATTCTTACATTGATTACTTCTCTCCTGGACAAGGTGTCACTTCTTGTGTTTGACTACGTTTGTTTAAATGTGACTTCTGTATGGTGGTTGTTTTTGCTTTTTTCCAGCATCTTTATAGTTTGACTATAATGTATATTAGGTAAAGACATTTGTATTTGCCTGTGCGTGCTTTGAGCTGGCCAAGGGTTTGAATACAACTCTGCATTTGCAGGCTGTAGTGATGGCAGAGGATACATGTGGCTAGGCTCCATTTTTTTCTGCAGAGAAAGAGAAATAGAGGTCTCTGAAATCTTGACTCTTTCCCCAACTCTGTGTCCTTTTAACAGCAAGAATTGTGGAGGGATGTCCAGTTTTATCTTTACACCAGGAGGTGGAACTTGTAGTTAAGAGTTGGCCAAGCCCTGTACAGTTAAATAAGAGAATGAGGCAATAGGCTGTACGTGTGGAGCTCCCTGTCAATAGGTCGTCTTCTTAGTAGAGAGCTAGATGTGCTGTTCTTTGTGGGAGCTATCCCTGGCCCTGTCTATCAGAAGAAGCACTTGGATGTCCCAGGTGCTTGGTTAATCCCTGGTACTCCCAAGGTTCCCTTCTTCTGGTTCACCATCATCCTGGCTGATGTATGGGACAGATCCAGGTGAGGCTGTATGTGGATAGCCCCCTATCCTCACAGGGCCCTGAAGGCATGTTCTCAGGCAGCTGGTATTCCTGGGAGAAAATGGAGATTTTTGGACTATGCACAAAGAACCTGCTCATGGAATCAGGGCAGTCCAGAATCGACAGTCTAATAGAAGTGAGGTTCAGGCCACTCCTCCTTCTGTCTTCTGGCCCAATCAGCAAAGTCCCTCAGTAGACAACTGTGCTTGGACAGCCTAATGAGAACAGCCTGCAACTCTCTATAGCCAGAACACAGATTACTGTGTTCTTTTTTTGTTTGTTTGTTTGTTTTTTGAGGGGGTTGTCCACCACCTGATTGCAGAACAAATTCTCCTCATAGTTCTGTCCACATGGGCTCCCTCCACATTGGAGATCAGTTCAAAAATCTCCCTTCCATACTCTCAAACATCTTGATTGAGTCATGGCAGTATAGAATTAGGCTGTCAGACCTGTGGCTAAGGTCCTAGGAGGCCAACCACCAACCCGGACTAGTGAAGGCTCTCTGGTCTCTACAGCCTACGGGAATACAAGCCAGGCTCTGGCACTTTCATTGTAGTTTGGTGCACAGAAAAAGAACACCATTCTCTATGCAAGAAGCACCTTTGCAAAATGCTGACAGACATGGAGCTTCTAGCCCACCCCTACTCCCTTCCACTGCATCCCGCACTATAGTGTTGACATTTTTCTCAGGGGCACACAAAACCTGGGTTCCCCTCTTCCTCCATGGCCCAGCAGTGAGGCAGCAGTGGCTTCAAAGTGGGTTCTGAGGGATGGAGAGGGGAGCTCAGTTCTGGGCACCTGTGTCTGAGTTTGGAAGCCTATAAAAACTTTACCCGTGTCCCCACAGCAGTCTGGAGCCTATCTGTGTAAAGGAACTCCTCTGTAGTCAAAACTAACAAGGTTCCTGCGGGCGCCTGAAGCCCTTAGGTCTGCTTACTGCCTCCCTGGGTCCCAGTTCAGGGCCGCTTAGGTCACTCAAAAAAATCTCACGCAGACGGTCCATGTCCTCACTTCACCCTCAGTGCCCCCAGTGGCTTCTCTGTTGTCCTCCCTCTTCCTCCTGATCTCTTTGAAATATGAGATTCCGATGGACTCCCTGCCTGTTCTCTGGAGAAGCAGCATATGTCTGCTTCCTCTAGGCAGCTTCCCTGCCTCTTTTCCTGATGCATCAATTTTATAACCAGAGGTAGATATGAGACAAAAATCTGGCCTTGCCAGAGTCGGGCACCTTTTCCTCCTATATCCTATCACTCAGAATTTTCTCAACTTCATCACAGGGGTGACGGGAAACTATTGGGTTTTATGTCTCTCATTTCTGTTCAATGTTTTTACATAGGCAACATGTCCCACAAAAGATATTCTTTTATTCATTCACTCAAAAGATAGGAAGTGTTTAATCAGCTCAGCATAGACATTTCAAAGGTGAATTCAGCAAGTACAGATTACAATGCAATAGAACAGACAAATGTTAGACATAATGAAACAAATGCATATATACATATACAACATTATATATATAATACTTTAAAAGAAAATCAAAACACTTAGTCGGAGACAAGTGCGGGGGAAACAAATTTAGATTGTGTGCCTGGGACATTCTCTTTTTAGAGACACTGTGGCTGAGGACTAAAGAATGAGGAGGCGTGACCCAGATGAAGCGTGGTAGAGATAGCAACATGCACGACACAATAGACTACAAAGGGTTTGGAACAACAGAGGACCAGAACAGAAACAGCCCTGTCTAGACAAAGTCAAGAACAGAGAAAGGACCAAGGGATTTTGTTCAAGAAGTAGGCCATGGTCAGACAACGCCAGACTGTATATGCCAAGTATTGACTTAAAATGTTTCATATAGTTTATCTTCTAGAATCAGTAAAATATTTGTGAAATGATGAATTAGTCTATTCTCCTTTCTATTTTCATTTAAATACACTGTGCTGACTTCACATTGTCTTTGGAAGTTCAAGGTTCTCCCATTTGCCAAGGCCCCCACTGCGTCCCTCATTCAGTCTCCAGTGAGATCTGTCCTGCCTCCCCTTTAAATCCTTATGAAGAGTGAATTTAATGAAGTAATAAGTGCTAAAGGGTCAGAAATTAATAACTCAATGTGTTGTCTCATTTAGTAGTTATTTCCATGTACTTATGCTTTTCAAAATACTAACATTAAAAAATGGAAAATGTAAGATTAAAAAAAATATGCTTAGGGAAATGAAAGTGATAATACGGTGAAAGAAGTTGGCCTTATGGAATTACGTCTGCGGCCATCTCGTATACTCACATATTAAGGGTGTGAGCAGTGACATTTCCAGAAAAGCATATTTTACACAAAATATCTGGCCTGAATAACACTTCCTCCAGAAGCAGAAATCAAATAAATGTTTTAGGTCTAGGGATTAGGAACAAATGCCTATCGGTTTTATTTCTTCCCCAAGGTAATTATTTTAAAATATGTGAAAAGTAAAAATTTAAAAAATTTAAATTCTTTTAAAATATTTTAAACTGTTCAGGGCAGAGGATGCAGGTCAAAAACCACAAAGGAATCAACTCCAGGTTAGGCAGCTTCCCTAATCCCAGTTTAATGATGAGTACACACCGAAAACTACAATAAAGAGATTCTGGTAGGTCAAACTTGAGCCCCATATTCACAAGTCCAGATCTCAAGCCTCTTCAGTATCCCATTTGGTAATTTGAATAACAGTTTTCTTAATC
Organism: Loris lydekkerianus; assembly: GCA_963574355.1. NCBI lineage: Eukaryota > Metazoa > Chordata > Mammalia > Primates > Lorisidae > Loris > Loris lydekkerianus. The sequence continues at coordinate 7,834 of CAUYPK010142004.1, read as the reverse complement.
TTGTCTAATATATATTTTATGATATCAGACTTATGAAGTCTACATTGATGCATTTATCATTTTTCCGATTCTTTCATTTCCTGCAAGATATGAAACACTCGCCCTGTAACTCTGTAGTGTTTTCTCCACTGTTGGTGGAACATTTTTCCCACATCATTGATATTAGATAGAGCCTTTGACTTGGATTGGGCAATGAAATATTAGTGGATGTGACACTAATAATACCTTTTAAATGCTTGCATAATTCAGGTTTTCCCTCTTACACTGCTGAATCCTTACACAGAAAAGAATATCCTGGGTAGAATGCTTTTCTGCACATATATAGAAAAAAACAACCCCCCCAAAACACTTTAATAATAGTATTCCTATTAATAAGTACCATTTATTGCATGCTACTATTATATGCCTGGCACTTTTCTTAAGATTTTCTTATCAAGTCTATACATCCTACCTAATATTGCAGACTTAAAAACTGGGCTTCAGAAAAATCCATATAATTTGCAGGTAAATATCAGAATTTAGAAATGAACCATAATGTATTTGACTTCAATTCCATGATTTTCCTCAAAATGTCCCTAAAAGTTACCTAAATTCTGGCTAATAGATGAAGATACTACCTAGGTTTCAACTGCCATAAGTTTTTAAGATATTAATCAAAAATTTTAGCAATATTAATATTTTAGAAGAAAATGGAAATTGAATGACTTACTTTATGATTTATTGATTTAATAGAGCTATCAAAGAAGAATTACCTCATTATTTCCAAACTAAATATATTTAGTTGTCTGCCAATCTTTTCTTTCCCTACTTGACATTACTCCTATTCTTATGTTTTTCAATTTTTCTCATTCAGTTTTCCCTTTACCTTCTCATAATATTTTCTTCTTTTATTAATATATGGCCACTTCAGGCCTTCGCAGATCTTTCTAGCAGATTTCTCCAACTCCTTGGACTCATAGACTCTAAGGTCCTATTAGACTCATGTTTTGAATGTTTCACTTAAACACAGCCTGATCCAGTAGCGCAGATTTGTATACCTCCTGCATATACATAAAGTGCAGACTCCAAAATTCAGCTGCTTCCCTGGGACCTGCAAGTCAATAATGGGCAGGCACATCCAGCTTAAGATATCACAGAGAACCCTTTGGAAATAAAACACTTTCACCATATGCCTAAGAAGGAGAAGAAGAAAAGATCAAAACTGAAACTGGGAATTCAATGATCTCTTTTTTATGGTAACAATACACACAAAAACTTATAAGTACTAGATTATCTTTTGATGCATATTTTCATTTCCATTGCAATATTAGCATAGTCAATTAAAACACATTTAAGAATTCATTATAAAAATAATTAGAATCCATAAAAAGCTCTACTTTATTTTTCTATAATTTTGAAGAATTTAAACTTTCATCTTGTATTTAAAAGTGAGATGAAGCTGTTCTAGATGTGTCTGTATAAATGCATATGTAGATATAGGCATATAATGTTATTATTCAAATATTTGAACTTACAGTAAGCCACATTGGTAATTATTCTGTTGTTGCTTTGACCAAAAAAAAAAAACAAACAAAAACAAAAACAAAAAAACAGGAGAATATTTTCTATTTAACATTTGACCCAGATATTCTTCTAGCTGGAACAATAAAATATACAACTTATGCTTATTGGCATAATTAATGTATGCACAATTCTGTTTTGTATTTGGTCAATATTTGATAGCATTTGATTTAGTTCTTTACAGAGAAATAAACGGCATTAAAACAAAAAACAACACACCTTTTGTAAAGAATAGAGTATAAAATATAAGTGTATTTCCCATGATGAGTTGACTGAGTACATTAATATTGGTCATGGAAATAGTAATCAAAGTTAAAGAATGAGAAAATGTTTGGTAAACTCATTCTGTACTCATACTTAGTATTTCTTGCTGTATTAACACATATATAACACAGAGGCAGTCATGTTTATAAAAATTAAGGCCACATTTTAAGATGCCTCCAAGGAGTAACATTGTATAATAATTCCCCCTTTGCCACTTGCTTCTAGCAATATGGCAAAGGTCATGGGGTAATCACTCCCTTAATTAGTTATGTTATATGATGCAGGTGTGAACAGCCCTTGCCATGACTGTGTTATGTTATATGATACTCCATCTTTGCAGACTGTGGAGGAGATTCTTTAGCTGGCTTTGCCTTCATTCTCATGTTGTGAGAGGGCCTCCGACTAGGCCATTTAATAAGAAAGTATGGGGGTTACTAATTGTTGACAGTGGACCTGGGTATCCACTTTCATGCTGACTGAGGGCCAGCATGAAAAGAGGCCCTCAGCATGAAGTAGGCTGTAAGAAGCTGAATTCTGAAAACAACCTTTTGAGCTTGAAAGAAGACGCTTGGCACAGCTGAGCCAACACTTGGGAAATCCAGAGAAGAGAACTCAGCTCTTGACTGGGTCCAAACTGAGTTAAGAAATGCATATTACTTTAAGTTGCTAAGTTTTTGGTAATTATTCCTAGTATAGAAAACTAATACATCATACATAAAATTTCTGATCTAGTCATTACACTTTAAGATTTCTTTGCTATGTCATTATGTTTTTAAATGCATTTTTACATTGTTATAAAATATTTAAACATGTAGAGATGTCATATATCTCATTGTACTACATTATTGTCATTAAGTGTGCAGGTTATTTTTAGTTTTGCTTTTGTAAAAAATGTCCTTAGCTAAGCTATAAATTGTTTTGTATGCCACGTTAGTTTTGTAAGAGATTCCAAGCAGTGAAAATGCTGTGTCCAATGGAAGGAATAGGTTATGGATGTTGAATCATATGCTCAAATTACAATCTGGCAAAACTGTGCCTCTTTATATGTCTTCCAAGAGTGTACCAACATTTCCACTGCAAAACCTCACTGAAATTCAGAAAAAATGACATATCTGCAAATACAGTGTGGACATAAAATCCATGTGCAATGTAAAATTGCACATGGGATTTTTAACCACCCTGTTGAGTGTGTACTTACGCATTTGTAATGTATAGTTGGGTTTGTTTGTTTTTGTTTCAGCTATAATGATACGTATAAGCTCTTCGAGTAGCATATCACAGGGGTGTTTAACATTCTTTTTTTCTTTCTGCCATACATTGGAAGAAAAAGAGTTGTTTAGGGTCAGGTAGTAAATACACAAACACTAACAAAAGCTGATTAGCAAAAAAAAAGGTTTCGTACATATTTATTGTGATATCTGATACATAGATAAGCAAAAAATGTCTTCACGAAAAACAGCATGTGGACCGTAAGCCACAGGGGACACCCCTGATACCTACTATTATACTTAGCATCATCTAATTATCACCCTAGTGAATTGGTGGTTTGATAACGTAAGTGGTTATCAAAACACATTTTTTAAACTTACCTTTACTACACTGAGGTTTAAAAGATAATTTCTGCACATTTTACATGATAAAATGCAACTCAACTCACTAAGTCTTAAATCAACTGTTAGATGTATATTGACTTTACACATATTTCTGGAGTCAAATGAGTGTGTGTACAAACTGGAGCATGGGGTCCCTTCTAGCTCCTCTCTTACAGAAGGCATTTCTGAATTCATTCTGACTTTGCCCATGCTTCCCTGGGCTATTTGTTCTGCAAAGACTTAGATTGTCCCATTCATCAAAACACCAAGGTACATAAGCCCCTAAAACAACTCCCGATTATTTAACCCTAGTTTGCAAATAGGACAGAAGCTTATGACTTTTCAAGCACATTTATCTGGCGTGGTGTTGGGGTGGCAGGTAGATCAGGCAATATTTCTATAGGCGCGGGTGCGTATATGAAATTTCCCCCTCTAGTTTTGAAGTAGGCTGTAAGAAGTAGTAGAATTGTAGGGCTTTATTTCCCTGAAGACTGGGTCCATGCATTCCTGGAATATTATTCAATTTTTTTTAGATTGAAGCAGAATCTTTGTATAAGAGAAAACTATACTTTTTGTTTGTATTTAACTTTATGTCCCTGATTGCTAGGCAGACATAAACTGTCAAAATGGCTTTTTATTTTGAGGTTTCTAATCATCTCCTCGTTCCACGATATTTACAGTGAGAGAAGAAGTGGAATCTTTCATATTTTCAAGTCTGATCAGGGCACAGTTCCAAGTTGCAGGGGACTGCATAGTCACATATATTTTGCTATTTTTAACTATATTTTTTTAAAGACTACCTGTTCTTATCAACACATTTTGCATCAGTGATGCAAAGAAGATTTTTTTTTGCTCCAAAAATAAGAAGATAGGAAAGCACACAGTTCATAACATAAGGGTTATACATATGTAACGAGAAAATTTAACCAAATGAACCACATGTCTACGTTCGTGAAAAGTTGAGGAACATTTGTAAGTATCAGAATATTGTCCTTTGCTGTGGATCTCGGAGATTATTAAAGCATCACTGTCCACAGAAATGGTACTGTATAGAGATGCATCATGTTCAGAAGTCTCATGCACCATTTTCAGTTTGTTTACAGTAGGCTATAGTTACAGACATACTGTAAGAAAAGGGGATGGAAGGGGCATCTATCCCCCGCCAAGCTGCCAAAAAGTCACAACGTGAGATAGCAGCTCTACCCTAGGAGACAGCACTGCAATCAAGTAAACTCACATGGGCAGAAACCGAGCATTTGGTCAAATCATCCTCAATAATTCTATTCATGTTCTTACTTTATGGTCTCACCTAGAAAACCTATTTAACCAGATTTTTTGAAAATTAATCTATTTATTCCTTTACTTGAAACATATTGGATTATTAACCTAGAGATTTCCTACCTGAGTAAGTGATACTTTTGTTATATGCAAAATTTGAAAATAACCACAGGAAGAGCCTAATGTAAAATTATATAAGGACTTGAAATAAATTAATTTCAAGTAGCATAAAAGTGAACATATATATAAATATATGCACATATATATGTATATCACGACATATGTACAGCATAAATACTTTATGCAGAATACATATTTGACACAGCATCATATATAACATAGAATTTACATATATTTTAATAAGTTAATATGCTATTATACAGATAGTTTATTCCATGCATATATTACACATGATATAGTTTTATCCAACTATCTACCTATTTATTTAGAATGTTTTATCAAGCCAATTTTACAAGTCGTGCTATGCCAGATATTTTTCTGAATACATGGTATTATCTTCATGCAATAGAGATTGACTTTCTACTTGACTTTGTTCAAAATCATCTTGCTATTTTAATACATTTTAAATGACTTGAAAAGTAACAGGTTATAGAACAGAAACAATTACTGACTTCCAGAGGAATGGCAACAATTTTTCCACTACTACATAGTAGACAATTTAGAGCCTTAAAGTATCTTTAAAATATAAGAATCACAAAGGATATATGTGAAGAACAAATGCCCTGTGTAATTTTAGAAAACTGTTAAGATTTTGAGGAGAAAAAAATGTCAAGCTCCTATAAAAGCACGTAAACATTGTGGATTTATCTATAGTTTTAAAAGCCTACATATAATTTCTATAATTCACTAGTCATTGTGTTAGTTTCAAGAAATACAATGAGTAATGTTTTGTTTTTGTCCTAAAAGGGCACTTTTTCTGGTGGGAAAAAGCTGACATTAAAAATATAATCACAGTTCATTTTCAAAAGCAATACAGAAAAGCGTCAGAGAGAACGAGCGTACCAACTCTAAGGGAGTCAAGAAGAATTCACAAAAGGGCAAAGCTTGGGTTGAAAGGGTGAATGGGGATTTGAAGGTCGCCAGTCAGAAAAAGTAGGGAAAGTAACTCCAAATAAGTGCGTGGAGGTTTGAAAGAGCGTAGCTCAAATAATCAAAACACCTGGTAGTTTCTAAACTAAAAACTAAAGAAAAAAATAGCGAATTTCTTGAACATGTGTATTATGAAACCAATTTACAATCACTCACACTTTCATATGAAGAATAGATCTCAACTATGGCCCAAGATGAAAGAGGGAGGGGGGGATGGGAGGGGAACGAGGAGGTCAGATCGAGGGAGGCTGAATGGTGGGATCACACCCATGGTGCATAATGCAAGGGTACATGTCGGATCTATTAGTATAGAGTATAAATGTCTTAACACAATAATCAAGTAAATGAGATGAGGTATATATTAACCAGCGTGATGTAAGCGTTCCTAATTCTATATGAAATCTGCACATTGTAGCCCATAAATGCATTAATGTATACATGATCTATATACCTTATGATTTAATAAAAAATAAATAATTAATTTAAAAAAAATAGATGGCAAGAGTCAGAGGTCCTGGTCAAAACTCCCAATATACATAAATGACAGTGGTGATATTGAGCATGCTTATTAATAACTCTAAAGTTTATATCTAAAAACTTTTGCTTATATTGCTTTATTCTGTGCTATTTAATGTGGCTTTCAGTTAGAGACCCTTTGCCAAGGAAAGAAATAGCCCTTTATTCCTAAATTGCCAATATTTTTTGTTTACCATTATTGGGAAATTTTATTTAATCTTTCTTGAGCATCTCTCAAGATGATTATATGAATTCCTCTTCCTTATTCTTTTATTGTGAATTATATTAATAGATAACTAGTGATTGCAGAGATAAGTTTTATTACATTCTTGAGATAAATATATTTGTTCACAATGTATTATTTTTCCCATTATATATTATACATGCAATTATTTTATTTGGGGCCTTTTATAGATGCTCATAAAAGTAAAGTTGAACTATGCTTTATATTTTTCTTTTCTTTTCTTTTTTTTTTGTTAAATCATAGCTGTGTACATTAGTGCAATTGCCTGTACCCATTCTAAGATGCACCATAGATGTGGCCCCACCTGTTACCCTCCCTCCACCAAAACCTCCCCCCTCCCTTCTCCTTCCTTGGCCCTTTCCCCATAGTCTTGTGCTATAGTTGGGTTATAGCCTTCATGTGAAATCTATAATTTAGCTTCATAGTAGGGCTAAGTACCTTGGATACTTTTCCTTCTATTCCTGAGACACTTTGCTAAGAAGAATATCTATTTTGTATAATCCTGTAAGAAAAAACAAAGAAGCCAACTTGGAAACGGAATCTCCACCCCCACAGGCTCTGGCAGTTACTAGGTGGATTGGAAAAGGAACTCTCACCTAACGGCTCTCCAAATTTCCTACTCACAACAATCATAGGAAAAATAAAACAGTTGTTTAAAACCATTACATCTTGGGGCAGTGTGTTATATAATATATAACTGAATACGAATTCACTTCTGTACAGTTTTATGTTCTTGACAAATAAAACATGGCTTATAGTATAAGGCCTTTACAGCTACCTAGTACCAATTCATAACCCATACTCCAATAATGCTGGGATATAAAATCACCTGGTTCTTACCGTTGTTTCAGAGTAAGAGATTTTTTTTTTACTAGCTTTCTTTAAATTTATTTTATCATTTTTAGTATATTCTCTTTCCAATCATACTCTGAGTTAATATCACCAAAATATAAAGTCATCACCATTAATTAGATTTTTAAATTACTTGATGTGAAATGTAAATTGAAAAAATAAAGGATAAAGTACTCACAACTTGTTTTCTCTCTTCCTTAGCTTTTTTTTTTTTTTTTTTTTTTTTTTTTTTTTTGTGGGGTTTTGGCGGGGGGGGGTTTTTACCACCAACCACGGGTTGGGGGGGGCGCTTCGTGTGGGGGCTGGAGGGCGGGGGGGGGGTGGGGGTTGGTGTTGGGGGCTGGGCAGTGTGTGGAGTCGGGGATGGCGCGGGGTCGTCAGGGGGTGCGGGGGGGGTGGGGTGGGGTGGGTCTGGTGT
>CAUYPK010141987.1:0-11720 GCA_963574355.1 Loris lydekkerianus | reverse complement strand
CACACAGAGATCACTCCCCCCTACCTCATTCCCTCTCTCTGCTCTTCCTTTTCCCCAAATCCCCTCTCCCTCCTTTGCTCTCCCCTTTCCCGACCCCTATGTCATTAACTGTCCTCATACAGGGCTGAATTTCTTTTTTTTCTTTTATTTTCCTTTTTTTTTTTGCATTTTTTGGCCAGGGCTGGGTTTGAACCCACCACCTCCGGCATATGGGGCAGGTGCCCTACTCTGTTGAGCCACGGGCACCACCCAGGGCTGAATTTCTTTCTTTTTTTTTTTTTGTTTTTTGAGACAGAGCCTCAAGCTGTTGCCTTAGGTAGAGTACTGTGACATCACAGCTCACAGCAACCTCCAACATCTGGGCTTAAGCGATTCTCCTGCCTCCGCCTCCCAAGTAGCTGGGACCACAGGCGCCTGCCACAACGCCCGGCTATTTTTTGGTTGCAGCCGTCATTGTTGTTTGGCGAGTCCGGGCTGGATTCAAACCCACCTGCTCAGGTATATGTGGCTGGTGCCCTAGCCACTCGAGCCACAGGCACCGAGTCAAGGGCTGAATTTCTTAATTCAGACTTGGATGCTTAATGTGGCATCCAAGTCTGTCTCCCATACCTCACAAACCCCATCCTGTGCTGTTTTCCTAGTTTTCATCAGTGTCTTTGCCCATGCTGTCCCATCACCTGGGGAATACTGATCCTTGACTCAGATGTCACTTCCTCCTTTCTCCCACCTCATTTTATTACTGTCTCCTTTTCCATCTCCCCCACTATATTAGGAACTTTGAAGGCTGAAATGGTGCCTTGGTTCCTTTGAGACCTTGGTGACCAAAACAGGGGCAAGTAGGAGCTCAGGTCATGTTTGTGGCCTGTATGAAAAATTATGTGAGAAGAATAGCCAGCCCTGAGCCCACTGTGATGGGTCAGGAGGCCTGACTTCCCACACAGTCATATGTGACAATGAGGAAAACAGGGCCAAAGAGGTGAAGTCAGGCTTGGAACTGGACTCACATTGGAAGGCTGACTCTATCCTCAGAGCAGCAAGGAACAGGGGTCAGGGAAGAGTAATTACTCACATGTGTACAGCACTTGAGAATTTATAACCACAGACATTATCTCATTCAACACTGGCACAGCCTCATGAGGTAGAAAATCTTATTTTCCCCCAGCCTACAACTAAGGAAACTGAGGCTCAAAGAACCAAAGTCACTTGCCCAAAGTCACATGGCTGGTAAGTGGCAGCTTAGAGACTTGAACCAAAGTCAGTCTGATGGCAGAGCCCATGTTCTCACCAACAGACCAGGCCATGCCTGGAGCCAGGTGATAGGGTGGCCTATTGGGTCTAGCAGTATTCCTCCTGGGTTTCAGCTGGTGGTATAGTGAATGGACATCTACTAATCCCCTCAGACCATGCTAGGCCAGGACCAGGCAACCTGGGATTCTAACATAGCAGGGAGTCATCCATATTCCACACTCAAAGTTAATGCTTGAGAGAGAGAGAGGCTTAAAAAAAAATGCAAGAGATCCAAAGTGTGGCTGTAGGAAACTTCCTCCCCCAAATCCCCAGGAGCTGTTCAGGGGCAAGCCCCACTAGGCCTGCCTCTAGAAGAGGGCAGCTTTCTTCCCATGTTCCCCTAGCTGACATTCCCCTTCAAGAAGGTTCTTTCAGGGGGCCATGCCTTCTTTCCGGTTGGGCGCTGGGCCCGGACAGTTTTTGGCTGGCAGCAGCTGGGCTCTAGCACCTGTCGGTTTAGCTGCCCTGCTCCACAAAACACACGCCCCCGCTGAGCTCGGTGTTGTTTCCAGATGGCCGGTCACTTATGCCTTCACCCCACTTTGGGCCTTTTTCTTTCCCGTTTGATTTCTTTTCCTTACCTTGTTTTCTTCCCAAGCGCTTGCATATTTTCTCTCTCTCTTGCACTCAAGCTCTCTGTCACTCTCGCTCTCTCTTTACATTATCTTTCTTTTCCTCTCATTCCTTGTCCCTTTTTCTCTCCATTGAATACATTTATTTCTGCTCAGTCTGTCTTTTTGCCCCTGACTTTAACCAGGTATCAATACAGTGCTGGCTTTCTCCTCCATAACACTGGAAGTTTGGATGAGGTCATCTCTGCAGTCTCTACCAGCTCTGACATTCAATTTTGAGGAAAGGAGAAAATTTGGGAGGGGGGAGTTGGCTGAACAAAGAGAATGGGAAAAGGGAAACATAGCCAGGCAGAACTGGATTCAAATACCAGCATTTTGTTTGTTTGTTTGTTTTTCAGACAGAATGCAGTAGGTACTCTGGAAGAGGGCAACTTCATTCTACCATATGGAGCTACCATAATGATAGCTACCAGACTATCCTTATGGTAGCTTCCTGCCACCTTAAACTCCTGGTCTCAAGTAATACTCCTGCCTCAGCCTTCCAAGTAACTGGGACTACAAGCATGCACCACCATGCCTGGCTAATTTTTCTATTGTATTTCTTTTATTATTATTATTTTTTTATGGTAGCCTTTTATTTTTAATACCTATTATGCCATGTATTCATGGGGAATAGGTTCCAGTACCTTATGCTCCTATTCCATTGGTTCTCTTGGTTCACCTGTGTGCCATGCTGTACACCTATTATGCCATGAATTTGTGAGGAACAGGTTCCAGCATTTTATGCTCATGCTCAACTGGTTCTCTTGGTTCTACTGTGTGCTATGCTATATGCCTGTTATGCCATGAATTCATAGGGAATGGGTTACAGGAGCTCATAATTCTTTCCATTGGTTCTGACAAAGTGTCCTTCTCTGGGTGGAGCAGGCTGGCACTTCAGTTGAACCCGGGTATCTTTCTCTTTGGCTTCCTTCTTTTTCTGATCATTTTCCTTCACTCCTTTTAGGAAGCTATCTCGGCTCTTAGAGTGCTTGATATCAATATGATGGCTCAGCGCCTGTGGCTCAAGTGGCTAAAGCGCCAGCCACATAAACCTGAGCTGGCTAGTTCAAATCCAGCCCGGACCTGCCAAACAACAATGACGGCTGCAACCAAAAAATAGCCAGGCATTGTGGTGGGTGCCTGTGGTCCCAGCTACTTGGGAGGCGGAGGCAGGAGAATCGCTTGAGCCCAGGAGTTGGAGGTTGCTGTGAGCTGTGATGCCACAGCACTCTACCCAGTGTGACAGCTTGAAGCTCTGTCTTTAAAAAAAAAAAAAAATATATATATATATATATATATATGTATATATGTATGTATATATGTATGTATGTATGTATGTATGTATGTTCAATAGGAACATTAGTCCTCTTGGCAAGAATATTGCCCTTAACTTGTTTACAACAATGCCAACAGCATTCTGGGTAACATTGTAGCCTCTTCCAGTTTTGCAATGGTAACATCTGTATGGCATGCCTTTTGAACAGTACCCATTCCCTTGATGTCTACGATATCACCTTTCTTGTAGATTCTCATATATGTGGCCAAAGGAACACCTCCATGTTTTCTAAAAGGCCTAGAGAACACGTATCAGGTTCCTCTCCTTTTTCCCGTTGTGTTTGCCATTTTGGTGAATTATTGGAAGATGGTGTATCCAGCCAAAAGGGTTATTTTATTTTTTGTAGAGACAGGGTCTTGCTCTTTTTCAGGCTGGTCTCAAACTCCTGAGGTTAAGCAATCCTGTGAGCTACCACACCTGCACTCCATCTTCTTTACTTGCTAGCTGTGTGAACTCAGTAAGGTTGCCTCGCCTCTCTAAACCTTCTTCTTTCATCTATAAAATAGGATTTATAATAATAGTGACAATGTTCTATGGGGTGAGAAAGAGAAATGAGAATTGACCTTGCTTATGGATAGGAAAGACTTTTATGAACTACGTGGAGCAGTTCCCAACAGGCATTACTTAGGAGGCCGTGATGCCCACTGGTCAGTAGTAGAGGCTCTGGATCCAATTGACTTTGTTCAAATCCTCAACCCAAAACATACATGATGTATAAGTATGATAAGTCGCTTTAACATTTCTGTTCCTCAATTGCCCTATTAGTAAAATAGGGATGAGGTAATAATAGTACTCGCCTACTTCAGGTTGTTGTAGGGATAAGATGAGAGAAGAACAGCAAGTGTCTGTCACCTATTAAGTACTCAGTGCTCAGTGAATGTCATCATTGATGTTATTATTCAGAGCTAATAGGAATAATACTCCCCAGTGGTTATGTACTTAGGGGTGCTGGGGCACTACAGGAACCTAAGTCATGTGGTTATCCAGACTCATTTCTTTGCAGAGCCTCAAAGTCTGTTTGTTATACCTGAAATTCAGCTCATGTTCCTCTTGTGAAGCTGTAGATTCTGTAGATTTGGGGTGAGGGTTGTGCAAAGCCCAGCACCTATTTCTAATTGCTCCTCCCAAAGGGGGTACCTTTTTGTAATCACTATAAAGGAAACTGGAGAAGCACCTTGGGTAACCAGGTCTGTGGTCCTCTCTGCTTGCTTGGGAGCACAGCCTGTACCCCGACCCCCTGAGTTAGCCCAGATCCTCAATCCATCTCCAGTTCTGACTGCCAATCTTCAGAGGGACAAGTCTCTGTGGCTGTGAGGACCCAGGGAAATATTTCCAGTCCCTCCGGTTGTGCAAGTGGAGTGAATATGACCATATTCACTCAACCATGTTTGTAGGAACCAGCCCCCACCCCCAAAGTTAAGGCCCAGGAGAGGCACTAGGGTTTAGTAGTCCAAGCTGGGAAACGTCTTCATGCCAGCAGAGACTCTGATCGAAAGTAAAGTGGGGTCATGGATGAATGAAAGTGTGAAGCCTCAGCTGAGCTGGGATTAGGAGGCTAAGGACGGCTGGACCCAAGAAAGGGAAGTGCAAGGAAATTCCCCCTGGCATGGAGATGAGACTGGGGATAAAGGGCTGCCACATCATCTCAAGGCTTAGACAGGGGAAGCAGTTTTAGCCTGCTCCTGCAGGGGGAGCAGGACCAGACTGAAGCAGCCTCACCTTTTAAAGGATGAAATAGGCCTGGGTGCAATGGCTCACGCCTGTAATCCTAGCAGTCTGGGAAGCCAAGGCAGGTGGATTGCCTGAGCTCACAGGTTCAAACCAGCCTAAGCCAGAGTGAGATACCTCCCCCCCACATCCCGGTCTCTAAAAACAGCCGGGCATTGTGGCAGGCACCTGTAGTCCCAGCTACTTGGGAGGCTGAGGCAAGAGAATTACTTAAGCACAAGAGTTTGAGGTTGCTGTAAGCTGTGATGCCATGGCAGTCTATAGAGGGTGACAAAGTTCTCAACAAAAAAAAAAAAAAAAAAAAAGGATGAAGTAAGTTGGGAGACGCTGTGCTGGCCTGAGAATGGCATATGGCCAAAAAGGGAGAGTAAACAAGACCCCAAAAGCTTGTATTCTAGAAGCCGAAGTAAAACCAGGGAAGGCCTGGCATGCCTGCAGCCTGGCCAAAATGTATTTAGCAAAGTGAGATGAGGCCCCTGTCATTCCCTGGCATAGGGAAATTTATGGACTGAGATCCCCTCATACTGCCCTTTAGGAATCTGAAGCATGTGTCCCTGTCTATGACTGTGTAGGGCTGGAGGGGCTGGGGAGAGAAGGGGGGGGACAGCCATGAAAAGCCAGTGTCCCTAGGGCCCTAAGGAGAAAGCCCCTCTCTGTGTTGAAGAGAGGCAGGGGAAATTTCCCCAGTTTGGCTGAAAGTCATCCTGCCGATTGCTCTTTTTGACGCAACCTCACTTTCTTTCCAGTCCTATATTCCTGGCTGTGTGTAAGCTATTTCCACTTGGATGTTCTGCCAACAGCTTAAACTAAACTTGCTTAAAGCAGAGTTTCTCTTCCCCCACAAAGCCTCACACCTTCCCAAGGCCTCCAGCCTCACTGCTGACACCAAATAGCGTAGGGCCAGGCCTGCTTGGCTGCTTCTCTTTCTGCTGTACACCAGCACCTCTCTCCTTCCCTGCCTTTGATCTCTGAGCTTTCCATGAGTAACTTCTTTCAGTTATCTTTGCCATCTCCCAGGCTGCAGCCCTTTCCCACCTGGCATCTCATTCCTGGAGATTGCTGCCCCAGTCCCTAAGTGAGCTGCCCCCTTGGGGGCTCTCCCTCAACCTGGGCAATGCATATGTGCTGGCCAAGTGGGTATTGACCACTTACTGCAATGGATGTGGTAGAGCATCATTCTAGATCAGCGATTCTCAACCTATGGGTCACAACCCCTTTGTAACAATGAAAATGCATCCTGCATATCAGATATTTACATTACGATTCATAACAGTAGCAAAATTACAGTTATGAAGTAGCAACAAAAATAATTTTATAGTTGGGGGTCACCACAACACAAGAAACTGTGTTAAAGGGTGGTGGCATTAGGAGGCATTAGGAAGGTTGAGAACCACTGCTCTGGATGAAAGGAAAGCAGAGGCAGAGATAACAGAGGAGCAGGTTACCTAGAAGAGCGACTCAGATCTAGTTGTGAATCCCAGCTCTGCTAGCTATGCCATCTTGGGCTTATTTCACATCTCTGTGCCTCAATGCCCTTCTCACTAAAATGGGTATGAGTGTTGACTTCCCAGGGTTCTTATGAAGTTGAATGCCAAATGGGAACACATAGAAAGGACCTACACTGGAATGATATCCCTGAAGACTAGAGTGGGCACAGCCATGAAGACAGCCCCCTGGGATCCATGAGGCCAGGTGGCCTAAGCTGTTTGTATATTGGGGGTTTTCTCATTATGCATAGTAACAGGGAATCAATTAAACTGAGCCCAATTCTTGGTCCTTTCCAACAGCACCTCCACCCCTGTGTAAACAGAAAACCAAGGCTAATATCTACATAGCTGATTGGGGTACCTGAGGATACCCTGTTCTCTGTTCTCTTCTTAGTTTTCTATTTTTCAAGATTCTTTCCCCTAATAACTGCTCTTGTTCCCCTTCTTCATATTTATCTTCTTTTCTTCTTCTTCTTTTCCTCTTCTCCTCCTCCTCCTCCTCCTCCTCCTTCTTCCTCTTCCTCTTCCTCTTCTTCCTCCTCCTCCTCCTCCTCCTCTTCTTCTTTTTATTAACACAGGAGCAAAAGTGAGTGCTTGTCCAAGTCTGCTGGCCTAGGTGGAGGAATGTGGCCGCTCCCTCTACTCAGGGCAGCCAGGCCCAGGCACTCACTTGGGCTGGCAGTGGCAGGCAGTGGCAGGAGCTGAGCCGGGAAGGTTCCAGCACCTTGCTCTGAGGGGCTGGAAAGCGCTACAGACGTTAGCTCATCACTCCCTGGCAGGAGATGACCAATCTGTTATTCCCACTAGCATCTTCCAGATGGGGAAGTGGAGGCACAGGCACACATGGAGTGGTTGCAGGCTCACAGCATCCTAAAGAGACTCCTGAGTAGGGTCTTCACATGAGGCAAGCAGAGAAGGGCCACTCAGACTTCCCCAAATGGATTTCTATTTCTGTGACTGTATAGGGAAAGGAGGGATATAGGAAAGAATTGTGGTCCAGGCTGAAGTATGTGAAGGGAGAATCCAGGAATAATGGGGATGGTGGTGAGGAGGATGGGAGTGGTTAGGACTCACCATCTCCCAGGCCCCCACACTTTAAAGGCCCCCCAAATAGTTGCAGCCTCTCTCAGGAATGACTCTTACTGAGAAAGTGTTGCAGCACACAATACCTCTTCAGTAAGAGTTAACTGAGATGAAGTATGCATAGCCAGACACCAAAGGGTTAATTAACTACGGTGCAGTTAGGTTGATTATTATGTTTTCCTCCAGCTGCTATTTCTGTTATTCCCAAATTCTGTGCAGTGAACAATTACAACATTTATAATAATCAGACAAAATGTTAATTATTTTTAATCATAAACAAACAAACAAAAAACAGCAGCAGCAACTGGGATATGCTGAAGAGCCCTGGGCTTGAAGTAAAGAGATCCAGGTGAAGCCCATTGTCTGGCCTCTCAGTTGTGTGTCCTAAGGCAAGTGACTTCATCTTTTTGAACCTCAGTTTTCTATAAAAATGGAAATAACTGACCCCACAGGGGTGGCATAAGATTTAAGAGGTAATGCATGTGGAAAATGCTTTTAAAAAGAATATTTATTATGTAAATTTAAAAACATATACATAAGTAAAGAACTCATTATAATGAAGCCCCACATATCTGTCTTCAACAATTACCATCTTATTCAATCTCTATCACCAAACCATTCTCCCCCAACCCCCGCTGGAATACTTAATACATTTTTTTCCATAAATACTTCAGCACTGAAGTGATTTATACTTTTTCCATAATTAAAACATAATACATGACTGTAGAAAATTTAGAATATGAAGAAATCGTGTATAAAGTTGAAAACAAAAATCACTCATAACCCCACCACCCAGAAACAACCACATTTTGAAGTAGTCTGTTGTTTTTCCTATGCACATATTCATTTTTAACAAAAGGAAGATAACATTGCATATGCTATTTTAGGTATCATTTTCTTTTAATTATAAAAATAATAAAATCAGCTCGGCGCCTGTGGCTCAAACGGCTAAGGCGCCAGCCACATACACCTGAGCTGGAGGGTTTGAATCCAACCTGGGCCCACCAAACAACAATGACAACTACAACCAAAAAATAGCCGGGTGTTGTGGTGGGCTGAGGCGGAGGCAGGAGAATCTCTCGAGTCCAGGAGTTGGAGGTTGCTGTGAGCTGTGATACTACAGCACTCTACCCAGGGTGACAGCTTGAGGCTCTGTCTCAAAAAAAAAATAATAATAATAATAATAAAATCATATTACAGAAAAATAAAAGAGAGAAATTACCCATAACCCCTTACCACTCAATATAAAAACTTAATATTTAGTATACTTTCTTTTCATTTTTTTCAATTTATATTCATAATTTTTTTTTATTGTTGGGGAGTCTTTGAAGGTACAAGAAACCAGGTTACACTGATTGCATTTGTTATGTAAAGTCCCTCTTACAATCGTCTTGCCCCCAAAAGATGTGGCACACACCAAGGCCTCACCCCCCTCCCTCCTTCCTTCTCTCTGCTCTTCCTTTCCTCACCCCTCCCTCCTTCTTTCTCTCTCTGCTCTCCCTTTCCCCACCCCCACCGTGACCTTAATTGTCATTAATTGTCCTCATATCAAAATTGAGTACATAGGATTCATGCTTCTCCATTTTTGTGATGCTTTACTAAGAATAATGTGTTCCACTTCCATCCAGGTTATTACAAAGGATGTAAAGTCTCCATTTTTTTTAATGGCTGAATAGTATACAATTAGGCAAGACAAGGAAATAAAGGGAATCCAAATAGGAGCAGAGGAGGTCAAACTCTCCCTCTTTGCTGATGACATGATCTTATACGTAGAGAACCCCAAAGACTCAATTATAAGACTCCTGTAAGTCATCAAAAGATACAGCAATGTCTCAGGCTATAAAATCAAGGTCCACAAATCAGTTGCCTTTGCATACGCCAATAACAGTCAAGATGAGAGGCTAATTAATGACACAACTCCCTTCACCATAGCTTCAATGAAAATGAAATACCTAGGAATATACCTAACAAAGGAGGTGAAGGACCTCTACAAAGAAAATTATGAAATCCTAAGAAAGGAAATAAGAGGATATTAACAAATGGAAGAACATACCATGCTCATGTCTGGGAAGAATCAACATTGTTAAAATGTCTATACTTCCCAAAGCAATCTACCTATCCAATGCCATTCCTATTAAAATACCAACATCGTACTTTCAAGATTTGGAAAAAATTATTCTGTGTTTTGTATGGAACCAGAAAAAAACCTGTATAGCTAAGGCAGTTCTTGGTAATAAAAATAAAGCTGGGGCTCGGCGCCTGTGGCTCAAGCAGCTAAAGCGCCAGCCAAATACACCTGAGCTGGCAGGTTCGAATCCAACCCAGCATGCCAAACAATGACAGCTGCAACCAAAAAATATATGAGTGTTGTGGAGGGTGCCTGTAGTCCCAGCTACTTGGGAGGCAGAGGCAGGAGAATTGCCTGAGCCCAGGAGTTTGAGGTTACTGTGAGCTATGATACTACAGCACTCTACCCAGGGCAACAGCTTGAGACTCTGTCTCAAAAAAAAAAAAAAAAGCTGGGGGCATCACCATACCAGATTTTAGGCTGTACTACAAAGCCATAGTGGTCAAGACAGCATGGTACTGGCACAAAAATAGAGACATAGACATTTTGAATTGAATAGAAAACCAGGAAATGAAACTAACATCTTATAACCACCTAATCTTTGATGAACCAAACAAGAACAAACCTTACAGGAAAGACTCCCTATTCAATAAATGGTATTGGGAGAACTGGATATCCACATGTAAAAGACTGAAACTGGATCCACACCTTTCTCCACTCACAAAAATTGATTCAAGATGGATACAGGACTTAAATTTAAGGCATGAAACAATAAAAATCTTCAAAGAAAACATAGGTTAGTCACTATTTTAATTTGCATTTCCCTGATGACATATGATTTGGAATATCTTTTCATATCTGCCATCTATTTAGCTGTCTGTTAGGGTATTTGGCTCATTTTCAAATTTTCTTATTAGTTTCTCACTTTTTTTCTAATAGGTCTTTGTACCTTTGGCTTCATAAGATATGTCTTAAGTCTTTCTCCCAGTCTATGGCTTTTCTTCTGGTTTTCTTAATACTGTCTTTCATAGAGCAGAAGTTTGTCAGTTTTAATAGAGTTCAATGTATCACTTCTTTCTTTCATGGATTATGGCTTTTGTGTTGGAGCAAAAAGGTCATCACCAAACCCAAAACCATCTAGAATTTCTTATCTTGAAGTTTCAAAGTTTACATTTAGAGTTAATTTTGGTGAAGGACACAAGGTCTCTGTCTAGATTTAATTTTTTTGCATGTGATGTCCAGTTGTTCAAACTTTGTTGAAAGGACTACCTTTTCTTCATGGTAATGCCTTCAAATATTTGTCATAGATCAGGTGAATATATTTATGTGGGTCTACTTTAGAGCTTTCTAATATAATCCATCAATCTATTTGTCGGTTCTTGGGCCAATATAACACTCCTTGATTAGTGTAGCTTTATAGTAAGTCTTAAAATCAAGTAACATCATGTTAGTCTTACAACTTGGTTCTATGACATTTTGTTGGATATTCTGAGTTATCTACTTCTCCATATAAACTTTAGATTTATTGATATCCAGAATATAATTTGCTAGGATTTAAGTGAGATTGAATCAGATCTATAGATCAAGTTAGGAAGAACTGCCTTGACAATGTTGAATTTTCCAATCCATAAATAGGGAATATTTCTCCATTTATCTGTCACTTTAACTTCTTGCACCAGAGTTTTGTAGTTTTCGTCATACATAATTATATATACATATATATATATATTTAGATTTATAAGTATCTCATTCTTTTGGGTGCTAATATGATATTGAATTTCTAATTTGAAATTTAACTTGTTTATTGTTGGTGTATAGAAAAGCAAATGACTTTTGTACACTAACCTTGCATTCTAACAACCTTGTTATAATTGTTTATTAATTCATAGATGGATTATTTGGTCGTTTTTAAAATTTTTTTTTTTTTTTTTTAATTATAGATAAAAATATGCACCATAGATGTGGCCCAACCAATTATCCTCCCTCCACCCAAACCTCCCCCCTCCCTTCCCCTTCCTTGGTCCTTTCCTCATAGTCTTGAGGTATAGTTGGGTTATAGCCTTCATGTGAAAGCTATAGTTTAGCTTCATAGTAGGGCTGAGTACATTGGATACTTT
>CAUYPK010141986.1:0-12536 GCA_963574355.1 Loris lydekkerianus | reverse complement strand
AACAAAATCATAAAGAAGAAAGTAAAAAAGGGGAACAGAGTTAATGGAAAAATATTTTCAAGCATTCACTCAGTTTACTCAGTATGAAGTAATGACTGTGTCTTCTCCTCAGGGCAGAGCACCTATAGACCTCTGACAATAAGTTGTTAACATAAGTCAACCTTCTGGCCTGTATCTCTGAGTAAGGGCGGCATGTCCTTTGATTTCAGGCTTCATGGGGTGTATAGCTTCAGAGAAATGGTTTAAGAAATTTATAACTCTAAGAAAACCAACTCTGTGTATAGCCCAGGGGGGTCCAGGTCCCTTAAGCCTCTGGAAGAATAGCAAATCATTTAAAACTCACACTAAATTCACTTTGTATGCTTGATGTAGGATATGTTTGTTTCTAAATATTATCCTACATTCCCTACTTTTTATTCACACTACCTCCTTCGATTTAAATTAGCCTTGTTTCTATGCTTAGATGTTGAAGTGGCCTTTTGGTATATGGCCAAAAGGAAAAGAAATATAAAGAGTAAGAAGGGAGGAGAGGCTAAAGAAAAGAACAGATGAAAATTTGAATAATTGGAGAGAAGTAGGACAGCAAGAGGCAGGAAAAATGGTGGTATTCAGCAATGTGTTTTGACACTTGCAAATTCAGGACTCTGTGGGGCTAGGCTGGTTAGGTCCCTTGAAATCAGGAGTTCCTTGACAGCCTGGGAAAAAGCAAGATCCCACTCCACCAAATATAGAAGAAAATCATCAGTATATTGTAGTGGGGAGCTACCAGTACTGTCTTTCAAAGGCAAACCTAGAAGGATACCCTAGATCATGAGCTCAAAGCCCCCTTGAAGCAGATCATTGCTGTGACCCCACCAGTCCAGGCTTCTGAGTGAAGCTGTGTCCCATAAATAGAATACAAAATGAAATAGAACAAAGCAGCTCAAAGAGAAGAAAAAAGAATAATAAAAATATACAAATAAAATTAAAAATTAAATTATATAAGATAAAAAAAGGATACCTTAGTTTTTGTTTTATGTGAGAAAGATGAGAAAAGTAAAAAAAAAAAAAAAAAAAAAACTCTACCAAAAGAGAGAAAAAAGGAGATAAATAAAAAGGAAGAAAAGGCTAATAGGGGGGTGAAAAACTGTATCAGAAATAGAGGAGCATTGCTATTGAAGAAAGTAAAAATGAAAAATAAAAATGCAACCAAACAAAACAAAACAATACTCAACAACCACAACAAGAACAAAATGAAAGAAACAAAAACAGGGAAAAAATTATTTAAAAAGAACACTATATATAGATAGATATATGCATATACTTATATTGCAGTATAGTGCCTGGACACCAGGAGGCCCTGTGTTGTTAGGAGATGGAGAATACACACAGGCTGTCTGGTTTTGCTGTATATGACTGGGGCCAGAAGCCACTATCTACTTTCTGAGAAGACCCAGTCCTATCTTCCTGATTTATTTGCCATTAGTTAGGGCTTTGTTCTTTGCAAGCATTCATTTCCTATGGGATTATGATCCTATAGGTCTCACCAGATTTTCTAGGAGGCACACCTTGACCTTTCAAACAGTGCCCCCTGATCACCATGTCCTTTCCCTGGGGTGTGGGAACTGTTCAACTTACCCCAAGCAAGGCTGCTCAAGCTCAGCAGTTGCCAGAGCCAGGTGCACTAGGACCCTCTGGACTGTTCTTGGGCAGCCTTCCCACAATGCAGAGACCCTGCTAATAGCTAAGCTGTTTTGTAATTCAATCCTGGCCTCCAAACACTGTTGTAGTTTATTTGCTTTCTTAAGCCTTTCCAAGGCAGCTCCAGCTATCAGCCCAGTCCAAGAACAAAACACTGCATTACAGCCACTTCCTCCCCCCATCCTTTGCTGGAGGGCTGGCTAGCCAGCCTCTGCCTGTACACAGGCACTTGCTTTCTGTGCTGATCTTCCTCAACTCCAGACCTCCTCATTGGCACCTGGAGCCCTCTACTCCTTCACTGTATCCCTGGAGTAGTGTTTCTGAGCAGGATCCCCCAGCCAGAGATGGCTAAAGTCCTCTCTCCCCTGTCCTACCATGAGTAGTTGGTAAGAGGAAGATAGCTCTAGTCCACCATTTTGTTCCTACCTCAGGAAAATGAATTTTTTTCATAATTTCCAGTTGAAATATTACAAGTTAAGATAGTGTATATTGCCTTGAATACACACAGATATACCTCTGTATATACAATTCAACTCAAATATTTAAATTAATAGGCTCTACTGTATTACAAGTAGTACCTCATGAAACCTTTCTTCTTCATATACACTCTACTTACTTTGACAGAGAGGGAAAATTTAACTCAATACAAACAGACTTCTATAATCTTATTGGTGGATAGAAGGAGATAAATGGAACAAGATTTATTAATATTTCCCTTTCTATTTACTCTCTTGTATCTATACTCACATTACTCTAAACAGTGGATTCTGTTTAATGACCTAAAAATAACTCTCATATGCAAGCAAAAATTATATTTGTTTTCTCATAAACTTAAAATATTTCAGGAAATATTTAACTTGTTTTTGGTTTAAATTCAGTAATATTACTTGGTAAATAATATAGTATATATTCATGAAAGATTTACTAAAGTCATTATACTACTATAGCCAGTGTTGCTCCAGATATTAATACTATTTTTATGATATAAAAGGAAATAATCTTAAGTTTTCTATGTATGTATGTATGTTTTGAATAGCAGATATGAAATAAAGTAAGATTCAAGTCCAAATCTTTCTGCCTCTGATGTCCATAATTTTCCCATTTTCCAATCTACCCTTTGTGTTTATTTTCTCAATGTGGTAGAACAATAATAAAGAATATTTCACAGATATGAGGAAATTCATATGTGCAAAGTTACTCATGAAAATTTGTTAGGTAGATTTTTCTTGTTTTATTTTGTTATTGCAATTAAGCAATGTTAGATAATATGTAATGTTATTTATCTGTCCCTGTATCATAGACAGTACGTATGTATGTATGCCTATCTGCATGCAGACAGATTGATATAGATATATAATTACTACTTGAAATATATTTCTATAATAATCCTCACATTTTCCACAGAATACAGTTCAAAATATTAGCTGTCTTTTATCCACACTTTCTGCTGCCATCCTCATAGACCCAGCTCAAGTGTCTTGTGGTTTTAAAAATATAAGGTGATCTTTCTTGTCAATCTGTACTCCTCTTTCTGTCTGAGTTTCTCTCCATTTTCTTCTTAATTGCCATCTTGAAAGGATCATGTGAAAGTAGCCTTGTCACTCCTGTGAGTCAAATATCAAAGGTAGTGTTTGACAAACAACAGGAGCTCAGCACAATGTTGCAGCTGCAGTTCAATATTAAGTCATGTTGAACATTTGAGAAAGCATAGAGTTAAAAAGCAGAAGCTTCAGTTTTCAAAACCAAAGGGTATAGGAAATGTTCCTTGGAATAATTATAATGGAGATTTGTGGGAATATGGACGCTTGTATCTTCCCTGGGCTGACACCCACAAAAGGCTTCTTCAGATGTCAGAGAGAAAGCCCAGGAGGGTTTGCTGTATTTGTGCTGTTCTTCCTCTGCATTTATTTTGAAAAGCACAAACTCCTATATGTGTAGATAGGCCACTGCACTTTTTAGAGATTACTTTTATTACTGTAGTTATAATATTAATGATTTATAATGAAACGTATAAGTGAATATCATTATGATGTTTAAAAATTGAGCACTCAGCACTTGGGAAAGGATTTCTCCAATCTACTTACTTTAAGAAAGAGGGAAAATTTAATTGAGTACAACAGACATCCATAATCATATTGCTGGATAGAAGGAAATAAATGGAACAAGATTTATTAATATTCCCTTTTCTATTTACTATCTTGTATCTCCACTCATATTACACTAAATGGTATATTCTGTTTAAGGATCTAAATAAATAAATAATACCGTATATACTTGAGTATAAGCCAAGATTTTTTGGTACAAAATTTGTGCCGAAAAACCCAAACTCGTCACAAATTTTGTGCCAAAAAAACTCGGCTTATACTTGAGTATATGCAGTATATAGTTGTCTAATAAATTGTTGTCTCTACCAAGATTCAACTCCAAATCTCTACTAATTTGCTAAAAACAAAATACTGTGTGTGGCCTATGTGTTTAAACAACTAATGACTCCTAGTTGGAAGGTGAAGTCAGTCTTGAGTCTATATATGTATTTACTACAATGGTCCGTACTATTTTTTGAACATTTATTTCATGTTTAAATGAGCAACTTTACCCTCTAGGTTTCATTTCTTTTTTTTTTTTTTTTTTTCTTCAGTGTATTTATGCCTTTTATATGGAGCACTTATATTATGGATAATTTTATTTTATATTTATACAAAATATTATTGACATATTAATTATAATTACCTTTTTTATTTCAAAATATTGCAGGGTGCATACATTTTGGTTCCATAATTTGCCTTTGTATATTTTAAGTCAAAGTTATAAATGTGCCCTTCACCCAGAAAATGTGCAATGTAACTTTAGGTGTGAATTTATGTATCCCCTTCTCCCCCCTCGCACCTACTTGATTTCCATTGAGTTTTACTTCCACATGTCCACTTAAGTATTGATCAACTAGTTTCAATTTAGTATTAACTAGATGTGGTGTTTGATTTTCCATTCTTGTGATACTTCATTTGGGAGAACAGTCTCCAATTCTATCTAGGTTGTTACAAAAGATACTAAATCACCTTTTTTTTTTAGTAGCTGAGTAGTACTCTATTTTATATATATATATATATATATATATACCACATTTTATTAACCTATTCAGGTATTGGTGGACACTCGGATTATTTCCACATCTTTGCAATTGTGAATTATGCTGCTATAAATGTTCAAATGCAATTGTCTTTTTTAATAACATGTCCTTTTTTTCCTTTTGGTAAATATCTAGTAGTGTGGTTGTTGGATTAAATGGTAGGTCTACTTTTAGTTCCTTGAAGAATCTCTAAGCCTCTTTCCGTAGAAGTTGTACTCATTTGGAGTCTCACCAACAAGGTAAGAGCGCCCTTTTCTCTCTGCTTCCATGCCAGTATCTGTTGCTTTGGGACTTTTTGTATGGGTCTTTCTCACTGGAATTTGGTGATATTTTACTGTGGTTTTGATTTGCATTTCCCTGATGATTATAGTGAGAGATGAAGCATTTTACATGGGTTTGTTTATCATTAGCCTATCTTCATTTGAAAAGTTTCCATTTATGTTTTTGCTGACTTTTTAATAGGGTTGTTTAATCTTTTCTGGCTGACTTACCCGAGTTCTTCGTAGATCCTGGTTATTAGCCCTATATCAGATGTAGAGCATGAAAATACTTTCTCTCATTCTGTAGGTTGACTCTTTATTCTACAGAGTGTGTCCCTGGCTGTGAAGAAACTTTTTAAGTTGATCCGGTTCCATTTGTTTATTAATATTATTTTTTTTTTGTTAATGTGATTGCTTTTGGAGTCTTCCTCATATATTTCCTCATATATTTGGAAGTCTTCCTCATATATTTCCTCATATAAGCAAACTGATTACATCTATAGGTGATACCACCAACATACTTTTTCTTAACCTCACATTTTTAAATTATTTTATTTGCTGCTTTTGCAAAAAAAAAAAAAAAAAGTTGAAACATTAGGAAGAGAAATTTAAGACTTCTACTGCACTTTGAGCATTTGCACACTTATTTTATCATTTTCCAAATATTTAGCTCTTTTCAGTGTGTTCTGCAATTCTATCTGTTCTCCTGTTCTCAAGGACACACCTGTGACAATTTTTCTTTATCTCTTCTAATTGCAATTAAAAAAAAAAAAAAAACAACTTCTCGTGGATCATTCTAATCAGTTAATATCTGTGATGCTACGTCTCCTTATTAAAAAAAAAAAAAAAAAAAAACTAGCCAGAACTAGCTAGTGGTATGCTACCTGAGTTCAGTTGTTCTCATTCTCGCTCAAACACAATTTAATCAGACTTTCAAATTCACCTCTGCACCAAAACTCTTCTCCTCAAGGTTACCCGTACTATTCACATTGATAAATCATACTGTCAGTTCCTAATAAATATCTTACATGACATACAAGCTGTGTTTGGCATATTTAAGACCATTGCCAGCCATGCTTCAAGTGATTTTTAGAGCATTATTTTGCATTATTTTTCATCTAAGTCACTTCTCTTGCCCTAGCTCCTTATATTTTCCCCAAGATCACCTTATGCTAATTTTTGGCCTCATATTTTCTCTATCTATATATGAGCATTTTCTTGGGGATCTTATTCTTTAGTTCCATGATTTTAAGTAGAATAAAGACTGAACAATATTCGCATTTTTAATCACTAGCTTCTATATCAAACAAGCATCTCAAACTCTAAAAATCCACATTTAACTATACATTTTTTCCCTTCAGTCCTGTTCCACTGATGATAACCAGAACCATCCCACTGTTTGGTTAGAGAATTCTTAGAGGCATTCCTGTCACCACTCTTTCTTTTACCCATCACATCTTCAGGAAATCTTACCATCATCTAGACGACAGCCATTGCTCTCAATGTCTGACCCTCTTATTATCTTACCCCCGGTCTAAGTCATTGTTCTGTGGCGTCTGTATTGCTGCAATGACCACTAGGGTTCTACTCATACCCTGCATAGTCTGTCCTTAAGATGATGCCAGAGTGAACGTATAAAATGTGGGACAGCTTTTATCTCTCCTTTAATCTACACCAAGCAATGACACCATTTCTCTCAGAGTAAAAACCTTGGACCTTACCAAGAGTACCTGCTGTGGGCTAAACTGCGATTCAATTGCTGAAGACCTAGCCTCCAATGTGATGGCATCTGGAGCACACGCCTTTGCTAGATGAGTACTTTCAAATGAGTTCGTGGGGTGTGGCTTTTATGATGAGATTGTGGGAGTTAATTGACCACACTGCAGTCATCTTAATTCAGTTTTCACAACCTGGGAGTGTCAGTGAAGTTTAAGTGTTGTTTTTTCTAGATATTGTTTTTGCCTGGCAGTCTGTGCAGGATGGTTATTGTCACTGTAGCTACTGCCCCATAACGTTCAGTTCCCTGAGTCCAGACAATTCGGTTCCCAGTGAATGTGAGGTGGCATAGTGTGGTCTGAGGCACCTGACTAAGCTGGAAAGAAAGGGTAAACAAGAGACCACTTTTAGTTAAACTTTGGTTGGGCAAGAGCCCTCTGGAGTTAGTGAATGGAAGGGTGCATAAATATAAGAATAGATTTGCTTTACATTGGCAAGTAGTTTCCACTGCTGCTCCTTGTGCCTGGAGCTTTTTCTTGTCTATCCTTAAACTCTTTGCTTTATGTGATGTGTTGTCCTAGTCTTTGTGTGATTTTGTCACAAACCCACTGACATTTCCCTTTCATTAGTGCCCTTATAAGTAGAGATCTGTAAGTAGAGATATTTTTGTTTGTTTGGTTCAGCCACCCAAACTCTGATATTTTGTTATGGTGGCTAGAGGTGACTAATACAGACCTCTATTAACTTTTAAAAATATCGCTCTGTTATCTCCTTCACCCAAGCTGGACCCTCCTTTTCTTCCTAAAATTACAAGGCAAATCCCCTCCTCAAGACCCACTTCTAGCTATTCCCTCTGCCTGGACTAATCTTTCAGAAGACATTCACTTGCCAAAAGATTCCACTTTATTCAAGTCATTGTTCAAATCACACTTTTCTCAACACAGTCAGTCCTGCCTGCCCTGCTTGTCCTGCATCAGTCTCTCAGGATTCTCCTGACTCCTTGCTTTGCTTTACCTTTTGTTTTATCATAGAACATCTCGATTTCTAACCATAGATTAATGCTGCTTGATCCTAACATCTAAAAATTAAATTTTAAGGAATTTTATGCCATTTAGATTATTCTCTCTGAGAACTCAGAACATTTATTTCTTTTGTTGTTAATTGTTGAGCCTATTTTGTGATCTCTTTTTCTCCTACAATATTTATAATAAATGTGTGATTCATGTTTAGTCTTCTGTATTAATATTAAAATCTTTGTATGCAAATGGCTTATTATTTTCTAATTTCAAAACACAAACTCATTAGGTTATTTCCATTTGGCATATTGAATTTGCATTTTCCTAATGTGCCTTGCCTATACCATAATATTTATTTTAAACATCCAGAGTTCTTATTGTAAAAACCTTTTGAATATATCATAATCCAAGCCATTTGGTAAATATTTATGTTCAAAACAAAAGCATTCCTACCCTCAATTTTATATTGCAGTGATCATATTTTATATATCCAATGGCTAAAAGTCCATCTGTATTGATTTCAAACACAATTATTCTCATTTTTTCATTTTCATATTCAAAATTACATATTATATCATGAGGCTTATATTAAAACATTGTCAAATTCACTGACTAAACCATTCACATGCTACCCATAATGTCCTTCCCAATTTGTAAGTTTTGACCTTTAATTTTATTCTCTATGTTAAGATGTTTCTCTGACATACATACATATATATGTATGTTTTCTTTAAAGTTTTTCCTTTCTGGCTCAGCACCTGTAGCTCAAGCGGCTAAGGTGCCAGCCACATACCAGAGCAGGCAGGTTGGAATCCAGCCCGGGTTTGCCAAACAACACTGATAACTACAACCAAAAAACAGCCAGGTGTTGTGGCGGATGCATATAGTCCCAGCTACTTGGGAGGCTGAGGCAAGAGAATTGCTTAAGCCCAGGAGTGGGAGGTTGCTATGAACTGTGACAGCACAGCACTCTAACCACAATGACAGCTTGAGGCTCTGTCTCAAAAAAAATAAAAAAGTAAAGTTTTACTTTCTTTTGATGGTTTTAAATTTATTTCCCTATTACAAGTTAATATCCAGAGGGTGTCAAAAGTGTATACACATATTAAGAAAGAAAAAAACTATATTAAAATTATAACATTCAATATACACTGATTAAAAATGATGAATACAGGCACATTTGACTTCTGCAGTTATAAGAGTGCTCAAAGTGGTCACCATCAGTGTTCAGAAACTTCTGATTGCAGCAAACTACTGCCTCAGCAACGCTGACCAAAGTGTCTATTTGTATTGCTGCCTGTGGCCTTTCAGTTTCTTCCTGAAGTATCACGGTATAGCTGGTTTTCTACCATACTTCATACCTTTAAGGTCCCTGATAGTGTTAAGTCAGGAGAACATGAGGGAAACTCAACCGTACCTCTTTATTTTATCCATTCTCCCAGAAAATTCTCATCAAGCTAAGTTCTCATGTCTCAGTGCATGTAATGATCTTTTTTTTTAATTAATTAATTAATTTATTTATTTATTTATTTTTACTAAATCATAGCTGTGTACATTAATGTGATCATGGAGCACCATACACTAGTTTCATAGACTGTGTGACACATTTTCATTACTCTGGTTAACATAGCCTTCCAGGCATTTTCTTAGTTATTGTGCTAAGCATTTACATTCCACATTTACTAAGTTTCACATATATCCATGTAAGATGATTGGTGGGATTACACCTGCGGTGCATGTAATGATCTTGTGATGAAAACTTTTCATTTAATTTTTTAAAAGAATATGTCCCATGCTTGATCTGCTAACTCCTGTTTCAAGTGCACACTGTGTGGTAAGCTGTGTACTGTTCCAACACCATAGCAGAAGCAGCGGGATTGTTTATGCTTTATGAGGCCTCCTGGATCATCCCTCATCTCACACATAACAGAATGCGCGCAATTGGTTGGTGTGTTGGAGGTCCTGTCGTACACTCATGCCTCCATGGTTTTTGTACTTCCACAACATTCTCACATTTCAAAAATCACTTCAAAATGCTCTTACACTACTGGAACAACCCTGCTGCTGCCATTTTCGTTGACTGTCCTGCCTGTTGCATGTTGCATGGTGACACTTACATTCATTTGATGAATGCCATTTTTTGAGTGAATGTCACATTACACATTGCTACCATGATTCAGTTCAGCTTGGAAAAGTAATAAATAGGGCCGAGTGTGGTGTCTCATACCTATAATCTTAGCACTCTGGAAGGCCCAGGCCAGTGAATTCCAGGGAAAAGGAATAACAAGTCTAACATGTGGTAGGATGACATTCTTTCTGGAAGTTCTAGGGGAAAATCTGCCCTTGTCTGGTGTCATCCACCATTCTTGGATTTCTAGCTGTGTCAGTCCAATCTCTGCCTTCATCCTCACATCACCCTCTTGTTTGAGTTTCCTTGTATGAAACTTCCTCTGACTCCACTTCTGAGAGCGTTTGTGGCCTATGCAGATAATTCCGAGTAGCTGGAATGAGCTAGAAAGAATTCCTGGACATCAGGCGCTCTAGTTCCCTGGCTTTAGGCGAGAAAGTGTTGAAAAGATTCATAAGTTCTCATTATCATTCTGAAGAGCCAACGTTCAGATTTTTATCTCTTTAAACTTCCACAAGGTGGTTGTCACAATGCTATATACCTGGTACTTCCTGACACTTCCCAGATATTTACCTTGTATCACATTTTTGATACTTATAAATATTCACATGGAAAAAATTAATATATTTCACTACTCACCCTTTTAAATTGAAAATTAAAATAACATTAATATTCTACTGGTTTAAATTTTTATATTAAAGATAAACGAACATTGGTAACATAAAAATATAAACAAATAGTCTATGAGAAGTTGGAAGAGATTTGATATGATTTTTGCCATGGGAACCATGCTATTTTAAATATTTAACATTTTCTTCACTTATAAAGTGTTAAAAACAATATTTAAATTAACCACCTTGTTTGGGTGTCATAAGGATATATCTGCTACTTAATCGTAAGTATTCTTGTAACTGGAATCTCTTTTTCTCTGCCAAGTCCTTTGTCTCAGAGATTCCAAGAATGAACCCACAGACCATGAGAGTAAGCAAAAGGACAGATTTTACTGATAGACAGAAAGCTAAGATAGATAAGGAAGCCTCCACTGCCAAGAAGTGGGTGGACTATTTGGGCCTTCTGTCTAGGGGCTTAGATGCTGATTTTCCTATCCTGCAAGCAGGGAATGACTTTGGGGAGATGGAGTTGGCACCAGGAGTTTGAGAGCAGAGGTTAATTTCAAAACTGTCCTGTGTAGGAATGCAATCTGGTTAGGGTGTATTTTCTGCTGCAAGAGAGGTAGCCCCTTTTTAGGGTGCATTCCCTGCTCCAGGAGAGGTGCTTTAGGAAGAATGGTGGACAGGTTGAGAGGCTGGTTTTTACAAGCCTATTTGTGCCTAGAGATGAGGCTGATGATGAGTTGATTTCTGAGCTCACCCAGGTCTAGAAAATGGAAAGTCCCTGTCCAGCCCTAAGAGAGCAAATCTGATATGATTATAAAGTATCTCTGCTTTGTAACCATCTCATTTCATTGTTTCAAAATTTTCTTCAATCCTGCTTTAAATATTGCTTGAATCAGCAATTTAAAAAAATGAAAGGTAGACAACATTCAATAATAGAGATTCTGATATAACTAAAAGAAAAACTGTAGTATGCAATAGATTAAAAAAAAAAACTATTAACAATTATAAGGCATGGTCCATTTACACAGAAGTAGATGTTTTTAACATGAAATAAAGTTCTTACAGTTTAGCTGAAATTAAGTGGGATTTCCAAATATTTAAATCAGAATAACTTGCTTCTGATTAGTGTGTTTACATTAAAATTCTGAAAGAGGATACCACAATCAATGAGATCATTACATCAACAAATAATAAAAAGATGCTAAGAATGACTTTTGTTTTCTTTCCCATTTATGATAAAAAATGTGGTTTTCTTCACCCTACCAAAAGGTCAAAATGGAACAAAAACATAAAGTCAAGGAGTCAATTCTTAACCACATACTTGTCTATTTCTCTTGAAACTTTGGGGTAATCCCAATTGGCTAAAAGAGTGCTAACACTGAAGAAAAAGAAATGAACATAAAGGAAAAGCTGGTTCACAAATGTAGGGATGGTTAATTTACTATTTGACCCTTAACAATATCTTTTACTAATATGACCAATCAACTGTCTCTTTCAGTGGCAAATTTATGGCATATTATAAACATTTATGTTTGCTTGTTAAAATATTTGCAAAGATTTAGTAATATGACCCATTGATAAAAATTCACAAGAAGTTTGTATGTTTTCCGGGAATGGTTTCTGTATGTTCATCAGGGAAGAAAATTCTGCTTCTGCAGCATGGCAGTGGTGGAGATGAAGTGCCATGTATTGGAAAAAGCCTTGGCCAGCCAAAGGAAGCACCAACATAAATGAAAGTAATAAAGAAAATAAACATTTGAAAGACTGCTATCTAAAAGCTCATGAGAGAAATAGTAAGAGGTATTATCCAGTATATATAAGGAATGAAATAAATCTGAGAAGATTGAAGAATCAAAGACTGTTCAGTCTCTCAATGGTACTGTCCACTCTCTCACTTTATAATCTAAAGTTAGGTGACTGGCAAAGTTCACCACCATGATATAATAAAATTATATTTGTACCAGAATGTTTATTGCAACCCAATTCATAATT
>CAUYPK010141984.1:0-17598 GCA_963574355.1 Loris lydekkerianus | reverse complement strand
CCCCCCGCCGACCACCGCGACCACCCCCCACTTGGCCACGCGTTCCCTCCGCTACGCACTGCCTATCACAGTTCCTCCAGCCCAGTGGTCAGGGGTTGGAGAGGGTAAAGCCGTGGGATTGACTGTTCCTCCAGCCCAGTGGTCAGGGGTTGGAGAGGGTAAAGCCGTGGGATCGACTGTTCCTCCAGCCCACTGGTCAGGGGTTGGAGAGGGTAAAGCCGTGGGATCGACTGTTCCTCTAGCCCAGTGGTCAGGGGTTGGAGAGGGTAAAGCCGTGGGATCGACTGTTCCTCTAGCCCACTGGTCAGGGGGTGGAGAGGGTAAAGCCATGGGATCGACTGTTCCTCTAGCCCACTGGTCAGGGGTTGGAGATGGTAAGCCGTGGCATCTACTGTTCCTCCAGCCCACTGGTCAGGGGGTGGAGATGGTAAAGCTGCGGGATCGACTGTTCCTCCTGCTCAACAATCTTGAGATTCCCCAGCATCACGGTTTTGTCATTTGGGGCTCTCTTGAAGTCCAGACATATAAGTGCAGAGCGTTTCTGGAGAAGAGGCCTCAACTTCCCTTCAAACATTTTGAAGCCAGAGGTAAACTACACAAAGCTGAAAGCAAATTTCCACCTAATTTAGCTTCTGATGAAACCAAAGGTACAGACTCAGGGGAGTTCAGGGATTGGGGAAGTGCAGATACAGGGGAGTTCAGGGATTGGGAGGTGCAGACTCAGGAGCTCAGGGATTGGGAGGTCAGAGATTGGGGGTACAGACTCAGGGGGGCTCAGGGATTGGGGGTTCAGACCCAGGGGAGCTCAGGGATTGGTGGGTGAAGCTGAAAAGCAGATCAAGATCTCCCGGATCTGGTCAGGAGTTGAGTTGATGTGGGTCGTGGCTCTGATCCTTCTGCAAGGCCTTCCTGTGTAAGAAGTCTAACCAGCGCCTCACCCAAGAGGTGTACTAAGAGAAGGGACATTCCCTCTGACAGTGAATATCATGTATGTGTGTTTCAGCCTTTACTTTTCCATCATGATGTTCAACATGTAATTTATACAAATGACGAGGGTTGGGAAGAAGTGGGAGACTGTGTCCAGACAGGAGTCAATGGAAATAGACCTATAGACCTACAGATGCTGGAATTACAACACTTTACAATGACGATGATAAATATGTTAAAAAAGCTACAGGAAACAATGAAAGTAATGGGGGAGTAGAAGCAGAATGTAAAGAGAGGTGTGCAAATGATAAAAAGGAGATAAATGGCCTGAAAATGGAAAAATAAAAAATTTTCTGGATGAGATTAGTCACAGATTTGATGCAACAGAAAAAAATAAGTGAACTGAAAGATCAATAGAAAAAATAATGTCTTTCCGGCTGTTTTTTTAAAACCAAGAGATAATTTATGTGCAGTGACATGTGTAGACTTTAAGTGTGTGGTTCAAAGAATTTTGAGCACTGCAGGCACCCGTGTAGCCCACAGCCATCCCGAGTTGGACGACTCCTTCCCTGAGAAGGATCCCCGTGCCCTCCCTAGTCAGTTCCCCCCGTTGTGTGGTGACAACCACAGTTCTGATTTCTTTCGTCACAAATTAGTTTGGATTTTTCTAGAATTTCTTAGAAATGAAGTCATACAGTAGGCATTCTTTTATGTCTGGCTTTATTTTGCTCAGCATAATTTTTTTTTGAGGTTAATGCATGTTGTTGCATAATCAGTCTTTCTACCAGAGGACAGCATTTCATTTTATGGGTACACTGCGGTCTGTGTGGCTGATGGGCTGCGGTGGAGTTTCTAGTTTTGAGTAGAATTGCTGTGACTATTCTTGCCCAGTTCTTTCTGAACATTCGTGTGTACTTGTGTTCACAAGCTCACATACCAGGAGCGGAATTGCTGTGTAAAGGGGTGAGTGTACGTTTAACTTTCTGAGAAAGTTAATTGATTTTCAAAATTGCTGTCTTGTTTCATAGCTTGCTTCGCATCCTTACCACCATCTGGTGTTGTCGTTCTTTTAGTTTTGTCTGTTTACTGGTTGTGTGGTGGTACCTCGTGGTTTCTAATTTTCGCTTACATGATGATTAACAAAGCTGGGCACTTACTCCGAATACATTGTATTCTTTTATGAGGTGTCCACTCAAGTTCCTTTGCCTGTTGTGAGATTGTTTATTTTTATTAAGTTGTAAGATGCTTTATATAATCTGGGTACAGTTTTTTATTTGAAGTACATCTTGCACCCTTCTCTTTTTTTCCTAGTGGAGAACAATTCTCCCTGGTATGGAAGCTTTTTGTGTTCAATTTCTTTCTTTTTTTTTAATTTTTTTTTTATTAAATCATAGCTGTGTACATTAATGTGATCATGGGGCACCATACACTAGTTTCATTCAATTTCTGTTGCTGCCATACAGATTACCAGATGCACAGCAGCTGAACACAATGGCGGCCACCACTGGCGGCCACCAGTGCAGTGCTGTGGGTTGGAGTCAGGCGTGGCTCATGGGTACAGGCTGCTCTTCCAGCCTGACTGGTTCGTGGCTGGATTCAGTTCTGGTGGTTGTTGGATGAAGATTTCCATTTGGTGGTGGCATGGTCTTCTTCCTCTCCAGGCCAACACTGACACCCCAAAATCTCCTTCTGCTTTGGGTCTCACTGATTCCCTCGTCTGTTGCCAACCGGAGGAAGGTCCTCTTACAGAAGCTCACATGATGACATCTATTTTAAAATCAGTAGATTAGGAACCTCAATTCCATCTACAAAGTCCCTTTTTGCCATGTAATATGGCTCATGGGGATAACACCAAGAAACAAAAGTTATGGGATGAAAATTCTATCTACTACATTTTCTTTATAGAACAAGCAGTTAACAGAGGAAATAAAATCGTCTTAAAATTACCCGTCTTTGAGCCCTGGTTAGTCAAGTAAAGAGGGTCAACTAAACAGGTACAATTGTCTTAATTTCTGTCCCCATGGTGCCCCCTCGTCCTCTGGGACAAGTCCTGGCCTCCATATCCCACTCAGCAAAATAGGAGGCCTGCAGCTCACCGAAGGATCTTCTTGGTGGTGGGTGCTGCTGACACTGCTGACGATTGCGTGTGGCTCTGCATGGCTCTGTGCTAACCCTACATGCACTCGTTCCACTCCACCCTTCCAGCAGCTCCACAGGACTGCCATCTTTCTAGGGCAGTGTCGTCACTGGAGTGTCCACATCTGAGACCTGTCACCCCCATCCTGACTGGTTTTCAAAAAGGTTCATACCAGCCCCACCTACTAGACATCTTTGGAAGAGGGAGGTTTAGTGGCGTGTCACTCTGTCTTTAAACACTGGAGATGCATTAGTGCCCCTGACTGGTTGGTGACTGTCCATCCAGCTGTCCCTGCTCTGTGTGGTGTCTGAACCAGCAGCCTCCCCTTGAGGACCACACAGAGCACAGGCCCAGGGTGAACCTCTGTCTGTGACTTTCAAACCTTTTCAGGTTAGAATGGGCTTGTAAACCTGTCAAAGCAAGAAGCTTTTGTTGCTGGTCAGGGAGGGGTCTTGGGGAGGAGCAGACCCCTCTTGGTCTGGAAAAAGGTGTCCAAATGGAGTGAAGAGATGTCCTGAAGGGCAACCTAGGTCCCCTGGACCTTCTGCGGGATGGTCTAATGCTTGCTGCTGGTTCACATTGTGTTTAAAAATGGTTTGAGGTAACTTACAAATGTATATAATATGGTCGAACACCACAATATAAAAACACATGATAAATAAGGACACGGAAGTGAAAGCAAATAAAAATCACTAAGGGGAAGTAAAGTCAGCACTCAAAGTCCTGGTCACTGCCAGAGACAAGCCCGAAGTGGGGCAGACGGTCTGCAGGTGGAAGAGTGCGTTAGCTCAGCCCAGCTTTGGAGACGCACAGAGCACATCAGTGTGCTGAGGGCCCTGCGCTTCCCAGAGGCAAAAAATCCCCTCGATTTGCTTTCTCTCCCTCTCTGTCACACACACACCTGTCACACACACACCTGTCACACTCACACACACCCGCACACACACAGTGCTCATGTGTCTGCCATTTCAATAATGGAGTGAACTGAAGGTACTGTTTTAAACCTGCTTTCCCCACTCAGTCTGTATCATAAGCGTTTTTCCAAACTATTAAATATTTTTCCCAAACATCTTTCTTAATAGCCATGTCCGTATTCCATTTCATTATTATTCCATAATTTATGTCCCCAAATCCTATTATAGTTGGTGTGGGCTGGTTCTCATTTGTATTTTTTACCCATGAATAAACGTAGATGAATGGTTTAGAGCTAAATCTTAGCAGACGTGTGTGGCTCTGTCCTCAAGATATATCTTTTGTAGTGGCACCTATGGGTCAAAAAAAGGATAATTTTTTTGTGTGTTTTTGATACATATTTCCCACTGTCAAATTTTTATAATAATCTGAGCTTATTCTTTTACTTATTCTGAAGTAATTTTAAACATACAAAAAACGGTGCAGGAATAGAGTAGGGACTTCCTTCTGACTGTGAGAGGGGGCTTCAGCCACATGCTCATCACCAGCGCACTTAACTGCGTTTTCCTGCACACAAGGTCATTCTCCTACACAACACATTGCCGTCAGGAAATTAAGTTGATACATGACTATTCCTTGACTCCCAGACTCCCTTTGATGTTTTACTAGTTGTCCCAATAATGTCCATTATCAAACCAATTCAGCCCAGGATCATGGGGGGCAGTTAGCTATCCTGTCTCTCAGCTGTCATTCCCTGACAATTTCCCAATCTTTCCTTGACCTTCATGAACTTGACACTTGTGATGACTTCGGGCTAGTTATTATGGGATGTGGCCCTCAACTTTGGGCTGCCTGATGCTTCTCCGTGTTTGGTGGGGACACCAGGGAAGCCTTGTACGCTCCCCTCCCTGCATCCCAGCAGGGGCTGAACGGTTTCCTTCCATCCCATTCCTGGTGCTGTTGACACTGGTGTCTCAGTGAAGTTGCTTTATTTCCTTCTGCAAATAATGAGTATTTTGTGAAGAAACATGTAAATACCCTCGCCCTCTTCAAGGTTTTACTCATTGGTTTGGCATCCATCAATGTTGAGGGGTGAATTAGTTACTACTGTATCATCTGACAAAAAATCGTGATGCTATAATTCCATCAGCCCTCTCATAATTAATCATTGCCTTTCAAGTCTAAGAAAAAGTGTTATTCCCCCTACTTTTTGTCCATTGATTCTTATTTTGTGCAGTGAGCTGTAGTTTATTGTGTCATTACTTATTTTGATGCTCAGATTGTCCCTGTTTGACCTGGGAAAACCTTCTCTATCTGGTTTCCATGGGTTTCTTCATGTCCCCACCATGTGTTAAGTCGCCTTTCCTCTCTGGCCCTGTGAGATGCTCCTGCCCTCCAGCTATTTCTTTAAGCAGCTCTGGTGCCTTTCAGTAGAGAATGGGGATTAGACACCAGCATCCGGGTGTTCAGAATGCACATGGCTGTTGAAATGTTGCTTTTGTGTCCTCTTACTGGACAGAAGTAGGACAGACACGCCTGTGTATTCACAGCATATTCAGTTCTCACCCAACACCACAGGGGTCCCCGAGCTTCCTTCCCAGATTTGTAGCTCCTTATTCCGTCCTCACCAACACATTTACTTATTTTCTCCCTTTTGTGTGACCAGTCTCCCCATCCCAGCTCTGCGGCTCCTGACTGCTCACCTGGCTCCAGCTGTAGCCCTCGGATGGATGGTGTCACCCTGTGGCTGCAATTCCCCACATACTTCCAGCCATGGGGTTCACCTGACCTGGCCCCAGTGGATAGGGGCTACACTGAATTTTCTGGGAAGGAAGAATAAGAGAAGAACGGCAGGGAGAAAGAGAGGGTGGGAGAAAAGGGAAAAAGTGTACTAGGATTATTCTAAATGAGGATCACCATGTCATCAAGGAGAAGAGGACAATTATTTTTATTATATTCTTTTTTGGCACTTTAATTTTTTTCTTGAAAGAATATTCATTAATTATGAAGTAGAAAACAGACTTAATTTTGAATAATGACTAAGAGGCATTTTAAGGAAAAAATATGTTGCTGAGGAATGAGAGGAGTGATATTACAATTTCAGGTGTAAAAACCAAACCTAAAAAAAGAGAGCCCAGAAAAAGATTCTCATATCTCACTTATTAAATGATTTTAACACATTAAATGCAATTTGTAGACAGCAAATACAAAAGACTCAGCAATAAAAAGGAACAAAATATAATTAACATATTTTAGTTACAATATATTAAAAGTTGTGGTTTTATTCTGGGAAGGTAAAGTAAATTTCTACATCAAACCATCTACTTACATAATTCATTAAGTTTAGTGGCTAAGGAGAAAATCCACGTGATTATCCCAGTTAATGGAAAATGGCTCTTGTTTTCCACCACATGGAAAATGGTGTAGTTATTTCCACTGCTTACCATTAACTGTTAATAGAAAAATACTCCACTTCTATAATAATTAGTGTCGATCCAAAACCCACAGGCAGCTTTAGTGAGGATGCTTGTGGAATTCTGTCTATAAAATCAGGAACCCGTCTACATGTCAACTATATATAGTGGACAACCAAGTTTGTTCTAAACATTTTTGAAGCTTTAATAGAACAAAATGATCAATGTATGGATCACTCACGCCCACTCCCCTGTGCTCCCTGTGCCCCTTCAGGTTCAGCTTCTCTATTCCCAGCCTCTGGGGACCACTAATTTGCTGTCTGTTCTTGTAAGTTTGTCTTTCCCAGAATATCATGTAAGTAAAACCACACAGTATGTGACTGCAGCAGGTGGGCCTGGCCTCCTTCACTTGAGAGGACACTTTTGAAATTCACTCAGGTGTTTGCATATCTCAGTGGTCAGTTCTGTTTTACCATTGAGTGAGTGGTGTTGCATTGTGTGGACACATCACAATCTGCTTATCCATGCCCCAGAGGAGGGACATTTGGGTTGTTTCCAGTTTTTGACAATTACACAAGGTCTGACAATTAAGTTCTTGAATTTGCCACTGTGCACTTACGTTGGCAGCACTGTACAAACAACTCAGTGAGGCTTTTTAACCTTGGTATATCAGTGTCTCCCCGCTGTGTTCCTGTTGACAGGGTGGTGTTTTGCCGAGTGGAGTTTATTATTGCTGTTGTGTGTTTTGTGTGCCACCACAAGAATGCTGGGGCTTGAATTAGAGAAGTGAAGAAACATTGAATTTTTTGTTAAACTTGGCAAGAGTGGAAGTGAAATCAGGAACATGTTAGTCCAAGTTTATGGGGATAATGCCATGAAGAACACGGCAATGTACAAATGGATTAAATGTTTTTCTGAGGGGACAGAGAGCATCACTGGTCACTGATGAAGAGAGGTCAGGGTGGTCAGGAGCAAGCAGAACTGACAAAACATTGGAAAAATTTGTCAAATTGTGCATTAAAATCTTCAGATGACTGTCAGAAGCATAGCAGAACAAGTAAAGGAAGCTGTGATAAGCATCTTATATAGGTTTTCTGGAGCACATCTGTCTTCATCTGTGGACATTGGGTGGATTATTTGGTCACACTCTGAGTTTACCTTTGTTAGAAATTGCGCTTGGTTTCCTTCAATCAGCTCCAGTTCATTTCTTACCTTGATTAGCTTTTTGTGCTGATTTTACCCTTATTGTCTCTTCACATTTATGTCTTGATTTTGAATAAACAATCCTCTTTCTGTAGTTCTCATCGGAATCATCTCTACAATGTGAAACCTTCATCACAGGTGCAAGGGGTATTTAGTTGGTTTCAGGAGGGAAGACTTTGTCTGCATCCTAAAAAGTGGAGTTTATTATTCGTGTGTCATTCAGGTTATCTGTCAAAGCTGAGAGTTCCTGTCTGAACTGTGTCACTTAGAATTTCAGAAGATAATGAAAGAAATCCTACAGATGAGCTACAAAATGAAAGCCAGGACAGGTGGCAGGACGAAGCCTTCTTGCCTTGGGCCTTTCACCCCTCAGAAGATCCCAAGATTCAGAGAAGAGCCAGCTCCTTTGGTGCGTGGGTGATGGGTGTGGAAGCAGGTGTGTGGCCTCAGGTATGAGCCACACCAGGAACTCTCACAAGGGTTGTCTGTACTCTGTGGGGTCCCTAGAAGGGGGATGGGAGAAAAGATTTTTACTTTTCATTTAACACCTTTACATACTGTGCAAAATATTTTTACCACGTTCATGCATTACTTGTAAGATAATATTTTGAAGTGTGACTTTAATTAAAAATAAATTGTTGGTGGAAGTATGTATGTGTTTGAGGGCATGTTGGCAGTGGTGGGTGCGGCATTTGTAGGGGTGTGTCCCACCAGGAGTGTTGGGAGGGGAGGGAAACCAGGATGGAGCCCGAGAGGATGACATCAGAGTGGACAGAAGTCCCTTCTGAGTGGAAGGTGAGCTGGGGCGTGGGGCCCTGTGGGCGAGGTGGGTGAGGGCTCAGCCTGCTCTGAGTTTGTGTGTGTGTGTTCCTGACTGTTTTCCTTAAGGTGCCAGACTGGACTGGTGATCAGTGGAAAGATCACTGTAGCTTGTGAATGGGGGGTGACATTCCTGGAGACAGAGAGTGATGGGTGATAGCGAGGGCAGCAGCAACAAGGCTGACCAGACAGCTGAACTTGGGGATCACCCTAACCTGGGCCCCGTTACCTCAGGAGCTGAGACCCTGAAAACCCCCATCACCGTGCAAGGTAGACTTAAGCCCCCTGAAGTCCTGGAGACCTGAGGTAAAGATGAGGGGAGATGAGTTTTACGTTTCTTTACATCATAATTATACAAGGGTCCAGGTGAGGCATGAGAAGGGCAGGCCCCCGGGTCCCCTGAACTCTTCTAGTCCTGAGAGCCTGAGAGGAGGGTTCTGCAGGGCTCTCGGTTGTTCCTAGACCCTGGTAACTGCTTGCTGGCCTCCAGCATTATGGCTGCGCTCCTGGCAAGCAGATCCCACTTGCAGGACCCCAGAGGGAGCGTCTCCTACTCTGCACCCGGGGCCCCTCCCAGGCCTTTGGGTGAGGCGCGGTGGGGAGAGCAAGGCTGGTCCTTTCTTCTCTACCTTCAGTTTGGGAATGAGTAGGAAAGGTTTGTTTAGCACCAGGAGATTTAATTTTTTCCCCGAGAGCACTCTTTTCCTTGTTTTATATATGTTTTGGGTATCTGGAGTAAATAGAATACAGTTCTGAAAAATTTTGAGAAAAACGGTGAAGACAGTGTACCCAGCTGGATATTTTTAAAGAAAATTCAGCCAAGCAGTCTGTCCCCTCCTGGGTGTGCTCACACACCATTCTCCCATTGGCACAAGCATCCTGAGTGTTCGGCCACATTTTTAGAGGGAAAGCCTTCCTTTCATGGGGAACAGGTGTTCTGAAATGATTGCGTATGTTTTCCACAGAGTAAAAAAAAAAAAAAATGAAAGCCAGCACATAAGCCCCGTTTGCTGGTGCATCATAACAAGGCCAGCTGTTCTTTATGCATCAAAAAGTCTGAGAGTGCATCGATTTTCTAGATTCACTTTCGCCAGTCAGTGAAGCTTAACAGTAAAACATATGTATATATATAACCTTAAGAATATATGATTTTAAATTATTGAACCAGAGCTTTTGTCTGACTCTGCCTGTCACTCCTGTTGGGAGACTTACGACCTCAGCACTCGCCCAGTTAGGGGACGGCCCAGGCAGGCTGCTCAAGTTACGGATGGACAGCGGCCCGCAGCTTCTGATGTTACTGAGTAATGCACATGCACACTACACCGCTCTTTAGGAAATGTGCATTTAGCTACATGATCTGTGGCATTTCTGCTTAAATTCCAGCTGTGGCATCCTACTATCTGTCATGTGCAGTCAGTACCAGGCTGGACTCTTTGCAGCTCACAGATGGCTCCCATGCGCAGGGCCCCTCTGTCGGAGCATGGTGACTATGGGCCACACTTTGATATGGTTCGGGGTGAGTTTTCCCTTCACTGCTGGAGCTTTCTGCCCCCTCTCTGATTGCAGTGGCAGATTTCTGGCACATGCAGAGTGCCACACGAGCCTGGCTTTTGCAGCGCAGTTCTGCAGTTCCTGCACCCCTGCGTGCCAGGTGGTCAGGTGGCACATGGACATTATCCTCCCCAGATTGAAAGCTGGGCCTCCATGGCTGCAAGGTAGCCATGGAGTGAACTGCTTCAGGGGATTCTGTGGTGTATGTGTGAGCCCAGAGAGGAGAGGTGGGTGACATTGGTCAGATCAGTCCCTCTTCCCTGTGCAGTTGCCCAGATGGCCCCAGCCCTTGTGCAGGGGTCCCAGAAGATCCCGACTGGTGTCCACAGGACAACTTTGGCCTCTGGTTTCCTTCTCTGCAATGAGGCTGAGAAACCTGCAATACCTGTTCGCACCTGCAGGGTTGTGTGGCTAAGTGTCTCTGCCCCAGAGTCTACTTGAGCCCATTCTGGCCAAACCCCTGCACCTTCCACTGTTGTCCCTGCCATGGCAGTTCCCAGACACAAGTCCGGCTGCATCCTGGATGCTCTGAGGCCTTGAGGATGGCATTTAACACGTACAGGGACAAGGAGATCTGTGAGTTCACGTGGCACAGTGACACGTGGTGTTCTCCGGTGCTGGATGGGATTATGTTTTCTTCTTATTCTCATTTTCTTTCTCTCTTTTAAAGCTTTCAAACATTTCTAAAATTTTCAGATTTTCTTGTTCTCTTTTCTCTTTTAGCTATTTTTAGAAGGAGAAAGGTAAACCCAAGCTTCCTGGCCAACTTGGTAGAGAAGTTCTAGGCCTGGAGTGAGCTGTCTGCCTGGGGCTGTCAGGTCTAGACCCTGGTGGACAGGGACAGGTCTCAGCTGGCCATGTGTGGACCCTCTCTCTGACCTGCAGCCTCACAGCTACTCCAGGAAAGGGCCACACATGGGAGAGGCCATGGGTGTGGGCCCACCTGCACCGGTGCCTACTGTCACCTGCTTGAAGCTGCATGCGGAGGACACAGGTGGAGAATCAGAAGGGACACACAGAAAGGGCCTTCCAGGGGATGGGAGGGAAGCCTGACCCACTGAACCAGGAAGTCTGGAGGGCCCGTGAGAATGACGGTATGAGGCAACCTAAGGAGCAACAGAAAGAGGTAATCAATAACCAATAGAAAAGGGCAATACTGCCCAGAGGCGCAGAGAGAGGCCGATGGAAGACTTGCAGCCAATTTTTAAGCTGTCACTTTGTTCTTAAATAAAATTTCTCTCTGTTACACTGAGATTTGTGCAGGTTACTTTGCTCCCTGTCCACACGGCCTGTGCCCCTCCAGTTTCATTTCTGCTTTTCATTAATTTTTTTCTTTCAGTTACCACCATGCCTTGGATGAACTTTCTAGCTTAGCTAAGTAATAGAACCAGGTCCCCCTGACCCCCAACAGGGAAGACCCTCTCCCTGCGGTTTTCCAGGAAGACGCCCTCAGGTGTTTGGGAGCTGGCTGCAGGGGAGACAGTGGTGCTGCGGCTGTGCCTGCTGGGCCTTTATTGCCAGGAAGTGGCATGCCCTTGGGCGAGGCGATGGCTGACCTGGCCCTGAACGTGGTTGGTCTCTGGCTTTGGAGGTGCAGGCCCTGTTCCTGTCCTGCTCTTCAGGTCCCTTCAGGTACATGATTCAGATTTTGTGAGCATAACCTGAGACACCAGCCCAGGGCTGTGCTTAAACCATTTTTTTTTTTTTTTTTTTTAACTTGCCAAGAAGCTTTTATTCTCTGACAACCTGTGTCATTTGATCCCACCCCCACCTTGGTTTTGGGCTCTTAATCCCTCCTGTTTATAGTGAGTTTAATCTCTGTCATACTTTGTGTTTAGCTAGACAAATCCCACCCTCCCTGGGCCCCACCGTGCGACCACATCAGTTAGACCCAATGACAGGGGCTTTAAACTTGTCTATCTCTTGAAAGAACAAACGGTCTTCAAAGCCTTAAACCTACTCTCATAAATAGTCTTTAAGGGCAAAATTTGATGAACAGGATCAGAGAATGCAATGATAGGGGACCACCCTGGTGCAAGATAAACCAGGTTCTGAAATGGAAATCAGTTGATCGCTTCACCCAGTGTGTGCCTCTGAGAAGGCTCAGACGAGCTTGAAAAAGCCAGAGAAATGTGATCCATATGGTCCACAAGTTAATATCTAGACTCCCAGGCTCTCCAGTTCACTGTCCCTATTTAGGAACATTCAAGCTGGCTGTGTCTGGGGTCTCCACACAGGGACCCAGGGCCATCAAAGCAGGTGTGTCCATAAACGCCACGC
This sequence comes from Loris lydekkerianus, assembly GCA_963574355.1. NCBI lineage: Eukaryota > Metazoa > Chordata > Mammalia > Primates > Lorisidae > Loris > Loris lydekkerianus. The sequence goes on along the minus strand of CAUYPK010141984.1, from coordinate 5,355 downwards.
AGGACGCTGGGCACTGTTCTTGGCTGAGAAGCCCTTGTCCGTCTCCAGGCTGTGTCACAGCCTGGATTCCTTTTTACTTTTGAAAACTGGTCATTGATTCATGGAACAAATACATGTGAGAAAGCTCCTTAAAGACCCCGAGAGGACACCCTGCTAAGCTGAGGGGAGGAAAGTCAGGGCTCCTGTTGTTTATTTGTCCAAAAGCAAAATGGTTTTTACCTTGGTTATTTGAATTTTACATAAGCCACCCAGGCTTTTTAAATTGTGCTAAAATAGAAATAACTTAAAATTTTCCACTTTAACCATTTTTAAGTGGCATTAAGTACAAACACACTGTTGTCCTGTGGGCCTGACTCAGCACCCCCGTCCCAGGCTTCTCATCTAACCCACACAGAGACTACCCTGCTGGTCACGGGCTCTTCCGCCCTCCCCGAGGCCCTGCTCCCACCGCTCTGCTGTCTGTCTGCAGGATCTGGCCACTCTGGGCACCTCACGTCACAGGAATCGGGCAGTAGCTGTCCCTTCATGACTGGCTGATTTAGCTTTTTGTCTTTAAGCTCCATCCATGTTGAAGCACGTGTCTGAATTTTCTTTCTTTTCAAGGCAAACAACATTCCACAGTGCGGAAGGGATGTACCATGTCTTGTCCATCCACTTGTCCACCAGCGGACGCTCCAGTCGCTTCACCCTGCCGGCCGTTGTCAGGGACACTGCCGAGAACACGGTGGGTTGATGCCTGCGGGAGCCTCTTCATCTGCTTCTCCTCCTTCTTGTTTTTTTTTTTTTTTAGAGACAGAGTCTCACTTTGTCGCCCTGGGTAGAGTGCTGTGGCATCACAGCTCACAGCAACCATCAGCTCTTGGACTTAGGCAAGTCTCCTGCCTCAGCCTCCTGAGTAACTGGGACTACAGGCGCCCGCCACAACACCCGGCTATTTTTGTGTTGCAGTTTTGGCCGGGCCAGGTTTGAACCCTCCACCCTCAGGCTTCTTCCTGATAAAAACTTAGATGTGGAATTGCCAGGTGATATGGAAATCCCACTGGGGTTTTTCCACACTAGCGCAGCACTGTGGCGTGCCCAGGTTCCCTGTTCCTCCGCAGCCTCACAGCGCTCTCTCTCTCTGTGCTTCTGTCGCTGCAGCCTCCATGATGAGCATGAAGCAGCCTCTCCCGCTTCTCACGTGCATCTCTCTGATGACTGGTGAGGTGGCATGACTTCTCGTTTGCTTACTGGCCTTAACTATTTCTTCCTTGAATAAATATTCATCAAGTCCATTGTCCATGTCTGCATTGGGTTGTTTTTCCTTGATGAGTTGGAGGCGTTCTTTGTTCTGGCCATGAATTTCTTCTCAGATACATGATGGGGAACCATTCTCTCCCATCCTGTGTGTTGCCTTGTCACACTGTTAATAGTGTCTTGTGGTGCACCAAAGTTTTAAATTTTGATGACCCACCCAAATTTAGAGGGAATGTCCAGAACTCTGCTGGTTGCTGTGTACAACACAAGAAAGTTATGAGATATGGGACAGTGAAAGTGACCTGGACCTCTGGCAACCTTGGGTAGGGGAAACAGAGGCTTTTAGTGCGAGATATCAGTCCTCTTGGGGCAATAAAGGGAACCCAGTGTACAAACCCCAGAGAGTTTTCATAATCGTGTGTTTGGGGCTGCCATCCTTTACGAGGCTGGAAGCAGAAATGCCCCTGCTATCTTGGGGCACCACTGTCCATTACCACGTGTGTCTCCCAGCTCTAGCCAATGAATAACTAGTGGGGCACAGTGCCACGTGGCCAGATAGCCATGGCACATGAAGTCAGCATGCCCACAGTTCTGACACCTTATATCTGTGCCCGCCCTGGCCCTTATCCCCAGGGCCTGTTGCCATGGCAAGCCTGTGGAGGCTATTTAATGCACACACAGAAATGAGAAGCCCTGGGGGTCACAGGTCACACATGAAAGGGTCCCTGAGTGTAGGGAAACCTGAGTCTCTGTGTTAAGTAATGCCTTCCAGACACCGTGGGCCCCCTGCCTGCTTTCACTCAGACCCTGGCTCCCGGGGGTGGCCTGCTGCCCTCCCCACCCTGGCCTCTGGCCTGAGCCGGCTGTGCTGGAGACTGAAGTGCAGTCTTGGGGTCAGATCTTCTGTCTTTGAGGGCATGGCCCACCCAATGCCCAGCCGCCACCCCACCCCCAGCTCTGAGATTTGGGGCATCTTCCCCCTCCCCCGTTCTGGCTGGTGCTCACTCACTGCAACAGATGCCGCCAGCCCCAAGCTGATTCTTGGTTGTGCAGCCTTGATTCTTGCCCTCCTGGGGGATGGTGCCTGCCAATAATGCAAAAAACTCAAGATGCAGATGTATGAGTTAACGCAGAAGCCCTCCACTCTTCCACTCGGCTCTGCACCACATTAGGAACAAAATGGATTTTGCCCCAAATCCTTCTGGGTTGTGAGAGTTTCTCCACTCTGTGGCCAGAACAAGGCACAAGATGAGGGGTGGGCAGAAGCCCTGTGGTGGGCCAGGCTGCTGAGCAAGGCCTCAGAGAGACCCCCGCTTGCCTGACAGACAAATCACCAGGGTCAGGCCACCGATCAGCTGGAAAGGAGAGCACCGGCTCCTCTTCTGGGTATTTCTTCCTGGGGGAAGGCAAAGTGTAAGCCCCACCCTGCACCCAGACATGTAGGCTGCCCCTATTATGCCAGCCTCCCCCTGCTCCTGGGGAGGAGGGAGGGACAACAGCAGGGGACCCCATGGTGTGGGGTTCAGCTGGCAGCAGTCCCAGGCAGGTGTGGGGTTCAGCTGGCAGCAGGCCCAGGCAGGTGGGTGATGGCTCCTGGGAGAGCTGGGACCAGACGGGGAGATACCCAAAATGTGGATTATCCCCTCCAGTGGCATTTGGGAGCCAGTCTGAGGGAGGGCACGCTGTGATTAACCTCAGATTGCAGCTGAGCACACTGGGGAGCTGCCAGGGGCTCCCAGCACCTGTGCCTGGGCTGGTTTATTGCAAATGCTCTCCCAGGGCCTGGCATAGGGGTCAGGTGACAAAGCCAGAATTACTGTCCTCCACCTACTGGCTAGTTCTCAATTACGATGATCAAATAGGAGCAGCAGAGACGCCATTAGGTTGGAGGCTACAAATTCCGTGTCCCTGGGCAGGTTAACCAGGTGTGGCTCAAAGCTGCCGATCTAGTGGGCTGGGCATGACAGGCTCTGAAGGCTGAATCCGAAGGCAGGTCTGTGCAGGGGAGAAGAATGCGCAGAGTACTGGCTGCACCTGTCTGGACAGAATTCCCATCTGTCTGTAGGTGCCCTGCCTGGTTGGGATGTGGAGACTCAGGTGGGGCAGAGACACTGGCTGATAGTGAAGCCACAGTGACTTGGGGCTGCAGGGTGTGCATGGCCGGCTCTGTGCACTGCCCAGGCCTCTATGCAGAATTTACAAAAACAGCACAGAGGGTCTTCAAAAAATTAAAAATAAGCTATTACGCATCCAGCAATGCCACTCCTTGGCGTGTGCCCCAAATGGCTCTTGGGGAGTCTTCTGCACCCCCATGTTCATTGAACCATGATTAACAAATCACGAAGAGGTAGAAACTATCTAAATGTCCCTCAATAGGTTAATGGATGCAAGAAAACATATATATACAAACAATGGAGTTCTGACACATGCTACAGCACGGGTGGACCTGGAGGACGCTGTGTTACAGGAAATACGTCACACACAGGAAGGTACACACTGCAGGACTTCACATACGTGCGGAACCTTTAAAACCCACCCTCACAGCAGCAGAGAGTAGAAAAGGTGGTTGCCAGGAGCTGGGGACTGGGGACATGAGGAGACATGGGCCAAGGGGTGCACAGGCCAGTTACGCAGGATGAGGAAGTTCTGGTTATGGAGCACAGGCTTGGGGAGAGCAGTTAATAGCAGTAAGGCTCACATCTGCTCTGGGACTGGGGGAAGAACTTACGAGTTCTCACCACAAAAAAAGGGTGACTATGTGAGGTGACTGGTGTGTTAACTAGCTTGATCATGGCAACCACTTCACAATGTGTATCAAAACATCAAGTTGGATGCTTTAAATATACACTATTTCTATTTGTGAATTATATCCCAATAAGGCTAAAAAAGAAATAAAATGTGAAATATTAAAAAAAAAAGAAAGAAAGAAAACAAAAAGGAATTTACTCCTACCTTTTGAATTTGCATTCCTGGCGCCCCGTGCATTCCAGCTGCCCTGGAGGCAGCCTGAGGGCAGAGGCCACCTCTCACTCCATCAGTCCTCCCTGTGAGTGAGGCGCCCAGCCTGGAGGTGGGCAAAGGGGACGGAGGGGTGATGGGAAGGTGAGACAGAGCTGGACCTGCCCGGCGGGTGCTCACCTTCTGGAGGGGAGACTTCCCCATGGCACGGTCAGTGTTCTCGGCTTTCAGAAGGGTCTGCCTCTGAGCAGAGACCCTGGGGCACAAGTCCAAAGACTCCCACAAAGCCACCGTGTGGAAGAGATGTGGGCACCTGTGCTCCTCCCTAGTGGTGAGGACATTCACAGGCCAGCAGAAAACCTGCACTGCCCTCTGGGAGACATGAGCAATGCCTGCTCTTAGCAATGGCTTTGTGCCCCCTGAATAGGACATCTTACTGCAGAGGGTGGGGGCCCTGACCCCATCGCATCAACATAAGCCTCTCCTGCTTCACATGTGACTCCAGCCACCCAGCTCCATGTCTGGGGACGTCACTCTGGTCATTGTAGAGTACTGGCTGCATCTGTCATTGTCTGTGTCAAGTTCCCATCACTGCGACTTCCCTTATGGTGGGTCAGATTTCCCAGATCCAAGCGTTACGTAAACTCACTGCTGAGTGACAGTGGTGGATGTGAAACCTCAGAACTGGGTCACATGTCCACCAGCCACCTGACTGGCTCTGGCAGAGATCCCTCCCCAGGGCTGCCCCACACTGGGTTGCTGTGTCAAGAGCAGCTTGCCCAAGACAGTACCAGACCGCCTCTCCTGTGCACCCTCAACACTCTCAGGTGGCTGCTTCTGTGTGGTCCTTGCTGCTGGCGTAGCTTCCCCGTCTGTCCTCGTCTGGCCCATCTGACCTCTGCTGGCCCAGTGCTCAGAGCCAATGTCCCCGTCAGCACCTGGGCACTGGGTGGGGCCCTGGAGCTGCTACTCCAAAGTTCCACATCCTCATGGCCTAAAGCAGCAGAAACTCTGTCTCTACCATCTGGCAGGCTGAAAGTCCAAGGTCAAGGTGCTGAGGAGGCTACACCCCCAAAGGCTTTGGGGTTTTGCGGGGGTGGGGGTGGGGGGAGGCAGCTTCTGTATCTTCCAGCTGGCAGGAGCCTCTGGTGTTTCTTGGCT
>CAUYPK010141982.1:0-29473 GCA_963574355.1 Loris lydekkerianus | reverse complement strand
AGGGTATATGTGAAACTTAGTAAATGTAGAATGTAAATGTCTTAACACAATAACTAAGAAAATGCCAGGAAGGCTATGTTAACCAGTATGATGAAAATGTGTCAAACGGTCTATAAAACTAGTGTATGGTGCCCCATGATCGCATTAATGTGCACAGCTATGATTTAATTTAAAAAAAAAAAAGAAGAAGAAAGAAAACTTATCTAGAATTTATTCTAGAAAATGAGTCTAGAAAATTAACAAAACCTCTTCTTAAACATCTGCCCATAAAAAAATTTCAGAAATTGACATTCATTAAGTTGGACACCCTATGAGTTGTTGGTCTTCATATATCTGAGAGAATTTGAAAGAACCAGCACACACTGAGCAAGTGGTAAGTGTCAGGGATGTTAGGAACCTCATGAACAGAAAGGCTAAGGAACTTGTTCAACATCAAACATTACGAAAGTGGTTTAAAAATAGCTGGGTGTTGTGGCGGCCCTTGTAGTCCCAGCCACTAGGGAGGCTGAGACAAGAGAATCTCTTGAGCTCAAGAGTTTGAGGTTATTGTAAGTTATGACAGCTCAGTGCTGCTGAGACAAGAGAATCTCGAGCTCAAGAGTTTGAGGTTATTGTAAGTTATGACAGCTCAGTGCTCTACCCAGGGTGACTGAGTGAGACTCTGTCTCAAAAAAAAAAAAAAAAGAAAAAAGAAAAAGACAGTACTAATAGATTTCATTTTGAAGAACTGGGTATCACCAAACAAATAACTGAGGGCACCCCAAAGTATAAATTAGCTAATGTAAATTATTTCTTGGTTACATTAATAAGAATGCTCAAGGCAAAAGATTATTTTTAATGCCTCTTAACATTATGAGGAAAAAAATTAATTTTAATTCAGACATGTCCACATATCCACCATACCTCTGGCCTTTCCCCACCCGAGTTGTTACTACTGCTGGTTCTCTCTCCAGTCCGCCCCCTTCCTGACTCCCCGCTCTCCTTGACTAACCAGTATAGAAAGGTCACAAAGGATCCTGCTGCCCTCTAGTGACCTTATTCGGGAAATGTCAGCCACAGTAGGAAAAATCAGCAAAACTTTTATAGATGATAATATTAATAAAAAGCCATTTATACTCCTCTAGTTTTTGAACCCAGTGGGTTTCAGAATAGAAAAAAGGTGACTTTGATCATTGAAAAGTTTTTTGACTTCATAGGGCCTCACCAAAGACGTCTGTAAAGGGAAGATTAAAATCTCTCCTTTTCATCATTGTTCTATGAGTTGAGATACTGTATTACACAAAGGGTCTTGAAACAGCACCTCTCGCTAAAAGGAAATCATTGTTACCTTATTTAATTCTGACAAGTCTATAAGGTTAAGGAAACCAAGCAAGCACAGATAACTCATTGTTTAACATAACTCGTCCAGTAGTATGGGTAGAACTAGACGTAGAATCCAAATTTTCATATCCTAATTTTAGTTCTCTTCATGACACGTCAATATTCCAAAGTCACAATTGCTAACGAGAAATCTTAAAAATGTTTTTATTATTTTTTTCTTTTTGATAGGGTCTCACTCTGCTGCGCAGGCCAGAGTACAGTGACCTGATCATATCTCAATGCAACCTCAAACTTGCGGGCGCTGAAGCAATCCTCCTGCTTCAGCCTGCCCAAGTGCTGGGATTATGGGCATGAGCCACCACCACACCTGGCCAATTTTTTTTAATTTTAAAGGGATACTTTTATATGCTGCTAGTAGTTGCCCTTAAATCAGAAAAATATGTATTCCATTGATCAGTGGTCACATTTCTAGAATGGTGTCTTAAAAATTGTGAGAAACTGGCTTGGCACCCATAGCACAGTGGTTAGGGTGCCGGCCACATACATTTAGGGTGGCAGATTTGAACCCAGCCTGGGCCTGCTAAACAAAAATAATAACTGCAACAAAAAAAAGTAGCCGGGCATTGTAGCAGATACCTGGAATCCCAGCTATTGGGAGGCTAAGATAAGAGAATCACTTAAGCCCAAGAGTTTGAGATTGCTGTGAGCTGTGATGCCACAGCACTCTACTGAGGGTGAATCCAGCCATGTTATGTCATTTTCTAGTAGCAACTATATTATGGAATATTGTACAATAAGAAGTATGTTTCACAGGTATTAAATTATATGGGGGCATGAGTGCATTAAAATGTTAAGGAAAAACTGCATGCAAAACTACAAACCTTATTATTTTAGTTCTGAAATATGTATGTGTGTGTGCATAAAACCAAAATCTAGAATCAAATAGTGGCCTTTTGGGGTAATGAGGTATTAGTAATTTTGTTTCCTCCTTTACACTTTCTAGATATTCTAAACTTTTATTAATGAGACAGAATTATTATGATCATCACAATATTTAGATTTGAAAAAATTTAGGGTACAAAAAAAAACCCCAGAATTTTCAAGAACAGGATTTAGTTTATCTTAATAGTTAAATAATGAATCCAGAACTATAAATGGGAAATACTTACAAGAAAAACAATGATACCAAGGTTGGGACTAGAGGAAGGATGTTCACACTAGAAAGGGAAGTGTTTAATGGGACTCCTGTGCTGCATTAACTTTGCACACTGGATCCTATTTTTGATTTAGGGTAGCTCTATATAGGCGGTCTCCTCACAGCTATCATCAGAATTTACTGTACACTGGAATAGTGTGGATAGAGAACCTGATATCTCTGGATTGGAGGGTTTCAAAAGTGCCATGGGAATGCAGCAAAACAGTCTTCTGTTTGACAATACCCCTAAAAACTGTGTTGCTCCCTGACCTGGGCGGAGCCTATCAGCAGCACCAGATGAGCCTGCAACAGGCCCACATGGAGGTGGCATGTTTCCAGCCACCTTGCACATGCCAATCTTATTCTCAGTGGAAGCCTGAAGATCAAGATAATGCCTTTGGCCCTGTTGTCAGGCTGGGACAGTTAAGACCGAACGGCTGAGTCTGACACTTAACAGGACTTTGGCACTACCCTGAATACACACTAGAGAGGCATTTTTTTTTTTTAATTGTAAAATAACTTGGGTTCACTTTAGAAATCCTTATTTGGTATGCATATCTGGCTATTTCACATAAGTTTCAGTTTTGCAAAGAAGTTGGAATTGATTTCTTTCCTCAGAAAAGTTGGTAATTGTTAGGGGTCAACAGAAGTTTCAGCACCCACACAGGCAAAAAAAGTTCCTGCTAAGATTCACCCAAAGAAAACCTCCAAAGGAGAATTCTGAGAACTCATTTCAGGATGAAGCGGCAAGAGCAAAGGAGTATTTTTATTACAAACAAATGCCGCCCATTGATCAACAGATGCAAAAGGATTCTCTTCCCAGCTACTGCTGCTCCTGCAAGGGAAATCCGGCTTCTCCTGCGGCTTCTCCTCCTCCTCTCTACTCTGCAGAAACCCACGCAGAGCTCTGAGGTAAGGGCAACCCAGGAGATCTCCTTATAGGCAATGCTGCAACACAGCGTCCACCTGGAGACAGCCTCTAAATGACCCAAACCTCAGGCACTTGGTATCTAATGTCATTCAGACAAGGTAACAAATAGTGTTAGTGAAGAGCATTGCAAACAATGATTGAAAATTGTAGAATTCTTTATAAACTTGGCTTTATGGAAGCTAGTGGTATAGTTGTCTTGATCTCCATAAAAAATTAAGCAAAATACTGCTCTATTAGGACAAATAATGCAAATGGATCAAGTCTATTTGGCTTTAAACTGTATTATTCAGATAGGCTCAAGTTATAAGTGTTCTAATTTAAAGTTCTATCTAATGAAAAATGACCTAATGTTAAGAGATGACAACATACCTATATACTCGAGTATAAACCGAGTTTTTTTGGCACAAAATTTGTGCCAAAAAACCTGAACTCGGAACAAATTTTGTGCCAAAAAAACTCGGCTTATACTTGAGTATATGTGGTGTTTGAGATCTAGTGATACATTAAAAAGGTTTTGAAGTTCATCATGATATTTGACAGCATATAATATTTTTGGTTTGGTTTGTTTTAACTTAAATCATCTGTAGACCTATTTTAAAACCTGCTGAAAAGAGTTATTGGTTAGAATAATTTAATTGGTCTTAAAATTTTATTCTAGTTTATACACAACTAGATGATATCTCTTCATAAATATAAATAACAGTAAAAATATCAAATGGTGATTTTTTTAATATAATTTTTCTTTCAAAATATTAGGAGGTACAAGTGTTCTTATTAACATGGGTTGAATTGTATCATGATAAAGTTGGGGCTTCTAGTGTACCTGTCCCCAGAATAGTGTATATTGTACTAGTAGGTAAGTTTTTAATACCTCAGCCCCCCTCCCCCTCTCTCCTCTTCCTAGTTTCCTACGTCCTTTACACCCCTGTATGACTTGTGTGTACCCATGGTTCAGCATCCACGTGTTAGTGAGAACTTGCGGTATTCCCTTTTCCATTCCTGTGATACTTCACTCCTGTTCCATCCCAGTTACTGGGAATGACATTGCTTCATTGCTTTATATGGCTGGGTAGTACCTGATGGGATATACACATATACCATGTTGTCTTTATCCACTCATAAGTTGACAGGCACTTAGGTCAATTCCACATCTTTGCAATTGTAAACTGTGCTGTAATAAACATTCAAGTGCAGGTGTCTTTTAATATGATAACTTCTTTTCCTTTGGGTAGATAGATCCCCAGTAATGGGATTGCTGGATTGAATGGTAGGTCAGTCACTTTAAGTTCTTCCAGGAACCTCTATGCTGCTTTCCATAGAGATTTTGCTAATTTACAGTCTCACCAATAGTGTATAAATGATCCTTTTTCTTTCACTCCATCCATGCCGACATTTATTGTTTTTTTTATGTTTTTAATAATGGCCTTCTAAAAGTGGTAAGATGGCATCTCATTGTGGTTTTAATCTGCATTTACCTAATGATACATGATCTTGAGCAGTTTTTTATATGTCTATCTTTGTATGTCTTTCATTTGTATATCTTCTTTTGAAAACACTGTTCATGTATTTTGCTCACTTTTTAATGGGAGTTTCTTGTTTTTTGTTTTTCTTGCTGATTTGAGTTCGCTGTACATTTTGGAAATTAATCCTTTGTCAGATGAATAGTTTGCAAATATATTCTCCCATTCTGGAGGTCATCTGTTTAGCTGGTCGATTATTTCCTCTGCTGTGCAGAAACTCTTTTAATTTAATTAAGCTTCATTTATTTATTTTGTTGTTGCTGTACTTGCCTTTGGGATCTTAGTCATAAATTCTTTGCCTAGGCCAATGTCTAGAAGAGTTTTTCCTATAGTTTATTGCAGAATCTTATGGCTTCAGGTCTTACATTTAGGTCCTATTTTTTAAGTTCCAGTTCCAAAATTCTTAACATTGACTAGAGGGAATCTTATCCTTTAACATATTTCTTCATGTACTGCTTGTTTGTTTGTTTGCTTGTTTGTTTATTTTGAGACAGAATCTCACTATGTCACCCTCAGTAGAGTGCTCTTGTATCACAGCTCACAGCAAGCTCAAACTCTTGGGCTTAAGCCATTCTCTTGTCTCAGCCTCCCAAGTAGCGGAGACTACAGGTGCCTACCACAATGCAATGCCTGGCTATTTTTTGTTTGGAGTTGTTATTGTTTTTTAGCAGAATCAGGCCGGGCTCAAACCTGCCAGCCTCAGTGTATGTGGCAGGTGACCTATTCACTGAGCTCTAAGCACCAAGGCATTACTGCTTATTTTAAAAGTATCATTTCTTTAATAAGAAAGAAATGTTTTGGAATTTAGATCAGGCAAACAGGGCTCTAAATGATGGACAGATGATAGGTAGTGAACTTTCATTCAAGTCACTAACTTCAGTTTAGCATGCACTAGATGTCAATGAATAATATTCATTGGGCCACTCACTAGAAAAGAATGTCTTTTTCCAAGAGGAGGGAACTTCCTGGGCACATTCTTGACTACTCTCCAGTCCTCACTCCAGTCCCCCAGGGATGGAAAAATATACTAGATAAGAAATGTTGAAAAAGCATAACTGAGTGTGTTGAGTTTGGCTCTGTTCTTTTTCCTCCCGGAGTTAGCCTGATGGCAAAGGGTATCAATTCTTTGTCCCTTCATGACAAGAATCTTACCTGGTTAGGCCCCAGGCCCCTACTGCCTGCAACTGAGGAGGCAAACCTGCCTCATTCTGGAATGTATTCTTAACAAACCACTCACCATCAGATCTAAAGATGTTGCTCCAACCTTTCCTCATTCAGTAAGAAAAATGATATATGTCTCTTTTTCATCTCAATTGTTTTAGAACCTGGATAGATAAAAGGGAGGCCTCCTTGGGAAACCCAACACTACTTATCACTAAAGGCTTTTCTTAAATAAATATCAGAGATTTAATGTAGATTTCAGGCACTCATAAAAGAGGTCTTCCTTAGTACACTTATGAGAGAATAGAAAGCAGAGGAAACAGAAAGTATGATGTAACTGCAACGTTATTAAGTTTTCTTCAAAGTACTCAATGTGCAAAAAAATGCTATGATTTTCGTGTTATGAAAAGGGTTACTCTCTCCCTGGGGAGATGAGTTTTTCAGCTTTCAGTAACACTTGTCAAACCAAATTCAATCCCTAGCCCAGGTACTAACGCAGGAAGGACTAGAACAATATCACGATTTTCGAGTGACACTCATTTCAGCAAATATTGATTTTGAGAAAAAATAAAAGTAAATATTATTTCAAGGAGACTATTGGACCTTACAGGGTATAGCAAATCCGCTGTCACCCTCACTGTCTGATCTGAAATATTAAAATCAAGATTGTTCTCTTCTTATAGGATGCAATGAAAATCAACTTTGACTTGGCCCCAGGTTCCTTTGATGATCAGTACCACGGTTGTAGCAAACAGGTCATGGAGAAACTAAATCAAGGGGATTATTTCACCAAAGACCTACAAGCCCATAAGAACTACTCCAGGATATGGCATAAAACCCACTTAACCTGGATGAACCAACCACAAGCTCTTCCCAAGAACATGACGATTCCACATGCCGTGGCTCTCCTGGTCTATACATTGAACAGCGACGTTCGCTCTGACTTTTCTAAAGCCTTGGCCAACAATGCCAAGACCCCACAGCAATATGAACATTCATTCCACTTCAAATATCTACACTACTATCTGACCACCGGAATCCAGCTGCTGAGGAAGAAGGTCACCAGGGAGAATGACCCTCTGTGTTACAAAGTACACCACAAGGCAAGGGGTGTCCACTTCAAAGCCTATGTAGGTGCTACCGTGCGATTCGGCCAATTCCTCTCCACCTCTCTCCTAAAAGAAGAGGCACAGAAGTTTGAGAACCAGACACTATTTACCATATTTACCTGCTTGGGGGCATCTGTCCAAGACTTATCCCTCAAGAAGGAAGTCCTGATCCCTCCCTATGAGCTGTTTAAAGTCGTAAATATGAGCTACCACCCACGAGGAAATTGGTTGCAATTGCAGTCAACTGGGAACCTGAGCACATATAACTGCCAGCTGCTAAAAGGTATTCTTGATCTAAGTTAATTCCACTGTTAGGGGTACAGACCACTACTCTTTTATAAAAGTTTTTTTGTTTTTGTTTTTTTTTCTGAGTGGGCTTAAGAGAAAAAGACCAAAACCATGGAAATCGGCCCTCAGTAATGATAGAACTGACTGATGAGAGGGAAAAAAAAAAAAACCTGGATTTCTTGGTTTCCTCTCTCTCCTTTCTCTGCCACTACCTTAGGAAAAATGTGCTTCTGCAATGGCATGATTATGTAGGGAATTCTAGACAGGGAGAGTAAATGTTGACTGGGGAAGACAGGGCATAAAATATAGCAGCTTTCTCTTCTCCCTCAAACTCAATTCTTTTTTCGTGGTCATTACCTAGATAAGGAGTTCTAAAAGTAAAGCAGGAGGCAAGATTTATTCATTAACTTTCCATTCCTTAACCATCTTTAATTGCAATAAGAGGTCTTGACAATACAGAATGAATAAAGCAAAATCATTAACCTGGGAGAGTTTTTAAAGAGAAATGGAAACACAAATGAATGAGGACACTCCAGAGTGCTAAGGGATACAGTGTGATACAGGTTTAAGCAACGGGTGTGTGGCTGCTCAATGCAGGGAAGTGGTCAGTCTCTCTAAGAAAAATGAGAAAGGCTTCGCAATAGGAACCACATGGGACTTCAGGTGGGAATGGGGGCTTTCACTAAAAAAAGAGAGAAAAGTAATTTTAAATAGAGAATAGCAGGCGATGGTTTCAATGTGTCCCCCGAAAAGTTTATGTGTTAGAAACTTCATCCTCAATGCAACAGTGTCGGGGGGTCCTGATACGAGATGATTGAGTCTCTTCTAACAAGAGATGATCAAATATATTACAGGAGCAGTTATCACGAGGGTGATACCCTTCTTATAAAACAGGTTTGGCCTCTGGTGCCTCTCCCTGTCGTGTGAACTTGCTTGCTCTTCACCGCATGATGCTGCAGCACAAAGGCCTTGCCAGGTACTGGAGCCAGGCTTGCAGCCTCCAGGACTGTGAGAAATAGATTTATTTTCTTTATAAATTACTTTGGCTTTGGTATTCTGTTATTGTTAACAGAAAGCTAACTAAGACACTGCATGTGCTACATTATAAGAATTTCAAACTGCTTGGTGTCTTCAGAGAATCTCTGCAATTCTGGGTGGCTGGAGGGTAGAAAGTATAGGGTGTAGGGAGAGTATAGGTGTAGAAAGGGACGAGGCAAGTTATCCAGGCTGGAGAGCTCTGACGGAGGCTGACCGTAAAAGTTCTTGCATTCCATAAGAAGAACTTTTGAACTTCCCACTGTTGGTAATAAGAAGTCCTTAGAACTTTTTAAGGAGTGGAGTTATTAATTAAATCAATGTTTTTACAAAGATCTCTGTTGATATTGTGAGCAAGAGAGATTAGAAATTTCACAATACAGAAAAGATTTGATGATCTCTTCTTTTACACAAGACATAGCCAATTCAATTTGCTACCTTTAGGTTGACACCTAGTGATTTCACAGAGGGGTAGTTCTGTATAATATGCTGTGCCCTGTTTGACTTAGAAGGAAAAAGACTTTCCTTTATTCACATATGAATTCTTCCACACTCGCAGCTAACTGGAACTCAGCTGCAATGTCTAGCTTTGAAATATCCCCAAATCTGTCCCCACTGTATCATCACCACTACTGTTTATATTAATAATTCAAGCTATCAGCATTTCTCAACTTTTGGGGGGCCGCAATGTTGTCACAACGGTCTTCCAACTGGCATCCACACTAAGGTCTAGAGCTTGGTCAGTCTGGCCTATCCGTAAATACAGACCAGGAGAGGTAATGTATCAATATTTTTAATCCCTTCCCACCTCTCGTTAGCGGCATGGCAGCAATACAAGTGAAATGAGTCTTTGCCCCACAGCCCCAAGAGTTCAGTGTTTGCAGAGAATGAAAATCTACAGTAGAATTTGGAGAAAACAATGAGATTTTGATAATAAGTGAGAACATTCACAGCCAGGTTCCAGAACTGTTTGGAACTACACCTAACTAAGACCCTATTACTTCATTCTCCTCAGGAATATGGGACGGACAATTCTTCTACTAGGATAATGAACACAGTAAAATATGTAGTAAAAAATCACAGGAAATTTGTATCAAGGAGTGAGTGAGAAGCAGAGGGAAAATTGGATGTAATAAAAACTGTTATGTTTTGACACTATAAACCTCAAAAAGATATTTTAGGGTACCCCCACACGCACACACACACATAAATTAATGTTTTTGTCCTGTGGTGAAACTATCCAAAGTTAACTTTTACTCAGTTTTGAGTTAAGGCTGAGCTAAGTTAGTCACGTGTATTTATTAGATTCTAGAAGTTTGGTAGGTCTTAATTAGATATTTGAAATCACAAATCACACCTAAGGGAATCAATAATCTGGTATTGGTCTGTAAGTTCTTTGTGGACAGGAAAATGACGACATAGAATTGAAGAGTTAAGTATGGAAATCGGGTTGTTTGACCACAGATCCACCCTGCCTGAATTCATATCCAACCTGTACTACTAATAAGCTTAATATTCTCAGTCGAGTCATTTAAACTCTTCAAGTTTCTTTATCTACATAATGAGCATCATAACAGAACCCCATAGGACTTTTCTGAACATAAAATACTAAATTACATATATTCATTTCCTAGAATATTTTAGGTGGTAAAATTGTGTCAGATATTATTAACTTTATTCTTCTGGTGCATAGAGGTGCTCAACGTAGTATTTTGTTGAATGAGTAATGGTGAAGGGATCAAGCATTCTCTTTCATACCTCAGAGTGATCTGGCCCTTCAGTCAGACAACCCTCATAACTCAATTGGCGTAAAGCAGTTGCATTATTCTAAGACCTAGAGAAAGAAAATATTCTAGAAGGTTCAACTCCTAATCAAAAGTAAGGAGCTATAGTTACAATGTAAATGATTTGGAATGTGATTACTTACAAAGTGAGTTACTGTAACTAAATTTTTCCTAGAAATTCATCAATTAGAGGCTTGTGTAGTTTGGAGAAAGGAGTTTGCTAATAGCAAAGCAAAAATACCACTGGCCCTAGAGGGTAATAATTCCCTTATAAATGGGAGGGAAAAGGGAAGAACAGGGTCAGGGGTCAAATGATCAACCAGGAGCTGGAAGTGGAGCCTCTTCTCAGCCCCTGCAGCTGTGAAGCTCTCTGGGAAGGAGAAAAAGGGAGAGAGTAAGCTCAAGCTCAGAGACGCCTTTCTTCCTCTGACCCTGCACTCCTTCAAGGCTACAGAGAAGTCTGCTCCACCTTCTGATCCACCTGCCCCACTGAAGCCTCATCCGCTGTTGGCTGGTTGTTAACACAGTCACTTCAGTTGAAGACCAAAAAATTATAGTAGTCCCCTTTTATTCATAGTTTTGCTTTCTGTGGTTTAGGTTACCAGGGGAAAATATTAAATGGAAAAATCCAGAAATAAATACAGTTCTGCATAATGTGATAAAAATCTCTCCCTGTCAGGCCAGGAATGTGAAACATCCCTCCCTACCACAGATCCACACTGTGAGCACTACTGCCCTGTAAGTCGCTTAGGACCCGTGATTATCAGATCTGCTGCTGGGGTGTGAGAGTACTGGTGTCCCAATCACCCTTAATTTTGCTCTATAATGGCCCAGAAGCACAAGAATGGTGATGTTGGCAATTTGATTAAGCCAAAGAGAGGCCCTAAAGTGCTCCCTTTAAATAAAAAGGTGATAGTTCTCAACTTAAAGAGGAAGGGGGAAGTCGCTGAGGTTGCTAAGATCTATGAAAACAATAAATCTTCTATCGGTGGAATTGTGAAGAAGGAACAAGAAATTCATGCTTGTTTTCCTATCACACCTCAAACTTTATCCTAGGTAAGTACGTATAGGAAATAATACAGTATAGATAGTGTTTGGTACCATCAGCTGTTTCAGGCATCCCTCGGAGTTTTGAAATTTATCTCCCAAGGATAAGGTAGACTACTGCATTAAGTCTTAAGTTGAACACAATTATAATAATATCTGTCTCTACTGATTTAAAAAAAAAGTTTGGCTTCAGAATGTTCAGTTATTCACGGCAGTCTTTTTTCCCCTCAGTAAGCTAAGGAACATCTGAAATATTCCAAAGTCATTCCTATTAACTGATAAGTAATATTCTACTTACCTCAACACCTGGTGCAGTATTCTGATCCACACATGAACAAGAAGAGAAGGGAGGTGGTATGTCTTTGTCATCTGGGGAGTCCTTCACTGGGAGGGAATCAGATCAGAGGATTCTGCCCAGATCGGCTTTTCTAGACACCTGCTATTGCACACTTCATTTCTCCCTTGTGTCTAGACTAGGGAACTCACAGCTGGCGCTTTGAGCTCCTTCCTCATGAAACTACAGCCTGTTTCTCATTCTTCCAGTTTTGTTCTTTTTTATGTCTGAGCAGAAACCACAAGCTATTCCATGTACTCAAAAGTCCTTATTATTTTGGCCCCTTGTGAGGCATAAGGGGAATGTGCCATTGGTGCATCCGGCCTGCACACATGCTATCTTTGTTGACATGTTAGCATGGGGAAATACAGATGTGCATGGAAAAGATACATCACAGCTGAAGGGAGCTGAGAGATTCTTTTCCTCTGGGATGCCATGCTGTGTGTTATGTAATGGTGTTCTCGCTGTGACCCATCACGTAAGGTCCTGTGTGAAACTCCACTTGTGGTGTCTCAAAAAGTTTTGGCTTTTGGAACATTTCAAATTTTTGGTTTACAAATGCTCCATCTGTCCTTATCCTTGCCATATTTTTAAATATGGATGCTTGGTGTCAAAATACAAATGTGACTGGTTGGATCTAGAACTTTCTGGTTAATCTCACGATCAGTAGATATAGAGGTCTGTTGAAGACTCTGGAGTTACAAAGTCTAGA
The DNA here is from genome assembly GCA_963574355.1 of Loris lydekkerianus. Classification (NCBI taxonomy): domain Eukaryota; kingdom Metazoa; phylum Chordata; class Mammalia; order Primates; family Lorisidae; genus Loris; species Loris lydekkerianus. The sequence continues at coordinate 17,037 of CAUYPK010141982.1, read as the reverse complement.
CTGATATCCTGGATCTAATCACTTTTTATTTCTTATCTTCAGTTTCTTTATCTGTAAAATAATTTAATTTAAAGATAAGATATTTCTTATCTTCAGTTTCTTTATCTATAAAATAATTTAATTATGGTTTTTCTTGCATAGTTACTGGATTGATTAATCCCTTAATCAATCTTAATAAATATTACCTTTTAATATTAAAAAAGTCCGTATAAGCCAAATGAATTATATCTCCTCTCCTGTTCCATCTTAATCTGACAGACATAATACAAGGCAAGATGAAGACCTTTAAAATTAGCCAGCCAGGATATTGTAATTCCCCCTCCCTGCCCCAATGAAAAGACAGTCTGTTAAAGACCATAGCTTCCCAATCCTTTAATTTATTCTAAAATTGATCCTGTTGACTTAACCCAAATTCAAAAAGTTCCCAGGAATTTGTTGCCTTCAGAGAGACAAGAGGTCAAACTGGTAAAATAATAAACTTAAGGGAGTAAAATTTGTAAAAGAAAAATTAAGGCCTTCTAAACTAACAGTTTTCCCCTCTAATTCTTCTAGCATCTCTCACAAGTCTGATACTGGTTACCATAGAAACAGATCTTTTCATGCCCATTGGGAGACTCAAACTATGTTAACAGAATGTTAATTAGTTATTTGCCCTTAAATGTTGCTGCTTTTAGCAAAATAATATATGCCAAAATCTGTAGACACACAAATACATGCTCTGTTCTATATCATTGGACTCATCAACAAGAGGGATTTATTTGTTAAAATGTTTTACATAATCAAAATTCTTAACATGTTTCTAGGAAAATACAGCCAATTGTTTGTAGTAAGCCTAGTTTTACATGTAAATCTGCCAGTTACTGGCAGTGATATGTTATCACTAAGCAATGGCTTAGTTTTTCTAAGTTTCTTTACATAAAAAAGAGGAAAAAATTTTAAACCTATTTTATAGGATTCTGGTGAGGAGAAAATGAATTAATACACATAAATGCTCTTAGAACAGTATCTGACACATGTAAGTACTCAAAACTTTTTAGAGACTATTATTATTATTATTACCATTGTTATCATTTATCTTATTAACTTCCTATTTCCTGTTTTAGTCTGGGCTTCAGTTATCTAACGTTATTTTTTTTCTGTTTGCAGAATCACAATGACCTTGAAGTACAGGGTCTGTCTCAGATAAATGGATGAAAGAATGAATAATTGAATGAATCTGAGTGATCCCTTGGCACAAGAGAAGGAGAATAGTCTTTGAAGTCAAGAAGATCTGGGTCTGTGCTAGTAGCTAGGTGGCCTTGTGTAAATGACTTAGCCTCTGAGCCCGTTTCTTCAGCCTCTGAGCTCCTTCCTTCATTTGTAAGACAGGAGCCATAAGGGCCTTGTTGTGATAGCACTTGGTGTCCATCCACCCTTTCAAACACAAGTGAGAAAATATAGGACAACCCTTTGCACATGGAAGCAAGAAAATAATTTAATGGCACAAATGTGTGCTACAGAGTGTGTGATGGTAAGAATAGAAACCAAAAAAGAGATACAAGAAAATAATGGTTTCTTATTTTTCAAGTGCCAACATTTTGCCAAGTAATATGCAAAAATATTAACATCATGACTCTGCATTTTGACAAAAACAGCTGTAGATAGCATTTGCCTCAAAAACTAGGTTAACTGGATATACTGCATGTCATTTTATCTTTTCCTGTTTTTTTAATCATGAACCTGAATATTTACTTCTGAGCAATCTGATAAAATTCATATTTAGACTTCACAAAAAAGTTAGGAGAATTATATATTTTTTCCAGACTTCATAAGCTAAGGCAGAGATGACCAAAATTAGGTTATGATATACCAGTAAAATGATGTTTGTGTAACAATTTCGTTTACAAAGTGCTTTCACACACATCCTCTGTTTAATTCTTTCCACCACCCTGTAAGTTGACCCCATTGTACCAATGCAAATACTGAGGTTCAGAGAAGTTAAGTGAGTTTTGTAAAATTATTTGCACAGTTTACAAAGGCAAGAGTAGGACCCTTTCTGTGTTTTCTGACAATAATTTCAGAAAATTTTTCTCTATAGTTTCAGGGGATCCAGCAAATGTTACTGAGAAATTATCATAAATTTCAAGTTTCTTGACGGTGACTGTTTATAAGTGAGCTTATGCACACTGAAATTTATAAATACACACCCAAATTCATACATATGCCAATAGTTATCCTTATACAAGCAGTGTAATACTAAAGTTTGCTACTGTGACCTATTTCATTATATTTTTTTAAACTGTTGGTTTTGATCTTCTAAACTGATGTCACAACCCATTAATGGATCACAACCTCCAATTTGAAAAATACCATAAAAGGTAAAAGAGAAATAAAAATCTCTGAAGAGGTAGTCTAGTGGAAAACTAAAGATAAAAGCAAAAGTAAAAATAATACAATGTATCCTCAAATAAAAGTTTTTTTAGATTATAATTAATTTAATTCACAGATGTTTTCCTTGTATTCTCCTAAATACAATGTCATGTAAAAAATAATAAGAGTAGTGCGAGGTAAAATGATAATGGTCATAAGAGAAATAGAGGAAAAAGTATCAAGAGAGTTAGGAAGGAAGAATCACCTTAGCTTTAGAGAACAAAAGAAAAATGAGCTATTTTTAACATCCTAATTATTGTGAAGAAGGATTAAGAGTTGGTTTTTGAAGGACGAATATGATTCCAATATAGTAATGTCTATATATTTGTCTGATATTCAAAGATCATTATAATAGCAGCTATAATTCACTCATTAAATAAAGAAGTATTTATTGAGTACTTACTGTATGCTAGGGAATATCCTTGGTGTAGGAAAAAAATAGGTGAAAATCCCTGCCCCTTGTGGGAATTTACATTCTTTACAAAGGCAGAAGCAGAAATGAACGAAATAAATACACAACTTATGCAGTTCATTAGATATTAAAGAGAAAAGCAAATCAGAGAGAGGGAATGGAGAATTCCATGGGAGAGAGTTGTAGTGTTAAACTGGTGATCAGGGAAACTTCACGAGAGGATAAAAGTTGAGCAAAGGTTGAAAGGACGTGAGTAAGCTAGTCCTCTGGCTATCTGAGGAAAGAGATCCCAGAAAGAGGGAGCAGCAAGTGCAAAGGCCCTGAGTCAGAAACAACAGCAAGAAGACCAGCGAATGGGAATGAACGAGAAAGAACGTGATAGAAAGTGGAGACGGAGGATAATGCAGATCTGCTCAGATGTGGCCTGAAGGCAGGTGTGAGGACTGTGGCTTTTCCTCATAGTCAGGTGGGAAACCATTCAGAGCGTTGGGCAGAGCACCCAGAAGGTTTTATTTACACTTCATTAGAATTGTTAACAGTTCGGTTTAGAATATACCATCGTGGGGTGAGGCTGAACCAGAGAAACCAGTAAAAGGCTATTTAAGTCACTCAGATGAGAAATGAAGGTGGCGGCAGTGGAGGTCATAAGATGTGACCAGATTCAGGATGCATTGGGAGGATGAGAGATGAAGAGATTCCTGACATACTAAATGCGATGAATGAGGGAAAAAGAGGAGTGAAAGGTGACTCCAAGGTTTGTCCTGAGTACCCGAAAGGACAGAGTTGGCATTGACTGTGGATGGGGTAGATTTGGGCACAAAGAGCAGGAGTTTTGTGTTTGACGTGTTGTATCCGAGATGTGATCTAAGTAGATACATTGAGTGAGAGTCTAATTCATGTCTTGACCTTTGGCCAAGCTGAAACAGGTGGGGACAAATGTTCAACATCAAAGCTAATCACCTCCAAGCCGATCTTTCTATCATACAGCTGCACTGTCCATATTTTCTGATAACACTCTTCCATGGAATCTTATCCTATTAAAGAGAGGGAAAGGATGGGGTCGGAGGTCCTTGTGATCTCTAGCCTCAATGAAGAGAAAAACCAAGCTAAAAATGTTTGAGAACCATTCTGGTGATAGACCTGCTAGAGACCTAGGGGTCTCTGTGAGTGTTCAACTGATAAAATCTTAGCACAAACCTCGACAAAAGTTCAGAAAGGCGTATATTCTAATAGTTTTCCTTGCCTACTCTTGTGGGTAAAAATTAGAATTTTGAAAATTCCTGTTGATATGTATAATATATATAGAGAGAGAGATAGGTATACAATGGCACACATACATATATATATAAACATATAGTGTATATGTAAAATTCCAAATAGAAAGTCCAGGAAACTCAAAGGATTTTATATGTAAAAATAATGGAAATATGTTTCTCCCTCAGCTGTTAATTCTATCAAATAATATGGGCAAATATTGAAGCAATCAGAGTTATTTCTCTTCCTACCCTAAACGAACATCCAGTGCAGACTAGTTGTAAAAGAGATTCCAGTCTTTAGGTGGGCCGTATGACAAAGTTTCCATCTCCCATCTCCACGCTCTCCTCCACCTTATTGTATTCCCTATTAGTAGTTATGTCTAACAAGAATATTTGTTTTTCAATTTTGCTTCCACCAGAAATACTTAACTGGCTGTTATAATTTTCTTTTTTTCTAGACAGAGTCTTAAGCTGTCGCCCTGGGTAGAGTGCCATGGCATCACAGCTCACAGCAATCTCAAACTATTGAGCTTAAGTGATTCTCTTGCCTCAGCCTCCCAAGTAGCTAGAACTACAGGTGTCCACCACAACGCTTGGCTATTTTTTGGTTATAGTTGTCATTGTTGTTTGGCGGGCCCAGGCTGGATTCAAACCTGCCAGCTCCAGTGTATGTGGCTAGCGCCCTAGCCACTTGAGCTACAGGTGTTATCATTTTCTAAACTTCCTATGAAAAATCTTTATGTAAAGGCAGACCCCCCCCACACACACACACACACCAGGCAGGATTATGTGAATATTTCTTGTATTAAAATATCTTGTAATAAAAATTCTATGAACAGACATGCAATATATGGACAGACAATAAATGGTTAAGAGCAAGGAGTTGAGTCAAACTGAGAGGTTAAGATGAAAGATCATTCCAATGCGCAAAATGAAAGGGAACTGGAGTCCTGTTTCTGGCCAATGTGCTCTTTATTCCACCTGGGTGCAGGTGGGGTGAAATCAGAAAGGAATTCCACACGTGGCCTATGGTGGATGGGGATTTAAAGGATCAAGGGGGCAGGGACTGGGGCATTCATTATTTTCTGGGTGGGACTTGATTCTACCTGGGCGGGTCAGTTATACCTGATTGGGCACATTCGACTCTATCACAAACCATGTGAGTTTGAAAGCAGCCTGCATTACTTTTTAGATGTGCGACCTTTGACAAGTTTCTTCACATCTCTGTCACAGTTTTATCAACTGAAAAACAAGTATAATGATAGATTTGTTGTGAGGATTAAATAAGTTAATATATAACAAGGACTTATACATATCTTAGCAAAACATAAGCATGTAATGATGTTAGCTTTCATAATGGTGATGAAGAGGATGATAATTAAGATGGGTAATGGCGATGGTGATGCTTAAGATGGAAACTCAGGAGATCTCTACCCCCAACTGGCTGGGTAACCTGAGGTGAATCTCTTAACCTCTTGGAGCCTGTTTCATCATCTGCGAAACTAGCATGATGAGTTCAGCTCTTTTAGTCAGAAAAATCTGAGACAGCATTTTTTTAAAGGAGCTAACTTCTGATGTTTTTATTAGGAATTGTCTAAGTTAATCAAAGGAGAAAGGTAGTTTTCAAAAAAAATTCTCTGCTACCTAAAACATCTCTGTTGTTTCGTTTTGTTTTTTACAGCTTCCAACAAGAAGTGCACCCCTGCCTCTACAGCGATTGCTTCTGTCTCCTTTTTGACCACTATCATCATCTCTTTCACAAACGGAGTTTAAAGGAGTCTTATGTTGTTGTTGTTTTTAATATTTAAATGAAAACTTTTAATTGGCCTTTGGCAAGAAATGAGAATTTGTTTGCCAGAAAGGATAATTCCATCATATTTCTGCCAAAACCAGTGCATGGATTCCTCATTGCTAATTCCGTTTTGCCTCCCCTACATCCCTTTGCCTTATTCCAATCAAGGCACCCTGAATACTCTTGCAGAAATCCCTCTGCCCCGCTGTCAATTAATGCAGAACAGGCTCAGCCCACTGCCTGTGAGTTGGCCTGTAACTCAGGCCTTAGCCAATCAGCATATTTCTTTTCCATGGACATGGAGATTCTTGCTGGAATAGAAAACACCCCAGTCAAAACCTGTCAGATATGACCAGGGTATTTTTTTAGAAGTGGGATTGGGAGGCTCGGTGCCCATAGTTCAGTGCTTAGTTCACTGGCCACATACACCAGGGTTGGTGGATTCAAACCTGGCCTGGGTCTGCTAGCCAACAATGACAATTACAACAGAAAAATAGCTGGACACTGTGGCAGGCGCTTATGGTCCCAGCTACTTGGGAGGCTGAGGCAAGAGAATCACTTAAGCCCAAGAGTTTGAGGTTGCTGTGAGCTGTGATGCCACAGTACTCTACTGAGGGTAGCAAAGTGAGACTCTGTCTCAAAAAAAAGTGCGATTGGGAATAATTAGAATGAGAGCCTCTTTTTTGAGTGAATATTAATGAAAACAGGGTATTTGCTATAGCTGTTTGCAGCTATCCTCCTACCAAGACACCTCACATCCCTGAGAAAAGAGCAAATGAAGTAAAGGAAGAGCTGTGAAATGAAAAGAAACTGAGTCCCAATGAGAATGTATATATAAGCTTCTAGATCCAACTGTGCCTGAAGGTGATACCCCAATCATTTTCATTACATAAATCAAGAAATTATGGTTTTGTTCCCATAATCTGAATTGGATTTTCTATCTCAAGCAATTTCAGGAGTTCTGATGAATACAAAAATGCTCCATGATTTTTATTTAGTGATTGTAAATAGGAATAAATGAAAGAAGATCAAGTTGGAAAACAAAAGATGAATTCTTCACCAAATGCAAAAGCTTTGAGCCTCAGAGACTTAACCAAAGTGTGAATTTTCTTCCAAGATTTCTATCAGCATTTAAAATCAAACTAGTTGGTCTCAGAAGGAAAAAACATAGAAATTTGAGAAATAAAAAGGAAGGTTAATGAAAAGGTTTTAGTGAAACCTCATATTATGCATATGTTCCTAAGATATTACAAAAATAAATGATGTTTTATTAGCATTTAAAATCATGTGTTAATTTGTAAGGACTTATTGGAAAATTTGATTTTAGGTCTTCATAGCAGATTTAAGTATATGTATTAGAAAATATTTGGAGGTAAAGGAAGAATATGAGTTCTCCTATTATGTGAGAACTATGAGATGCAAAAAAGTATGAAGTATTGAATTTCACAGCTAGATATGTTCTCCAACTCTTCCCTCAGATAGTATAGAATTTAGATGGGGTCATGGAGGATTACCTGACCTAATCACCAAGACTCTAGAATTGTGCTAAATGGGGTGGAGGAGAGGGCTAGCTCCATAACTCTGGATGCTGAAAGTCCATGCTTCTGAGCCTTTATTAGATCTGAATAAGCAGGACAAGTGGAAATCAGTTCATCTGCTCTCCATAGGAATTCCTGAAGGGGCTATGTCATAATCAAAGAAACTCAATGGGGAATTAACTATATAAAATCACCTGGCAGAATGTTCAGGCACCTATATACAATACAATTGATTAAATTGGGATTGTAAAACCTAACAAGACCCAGTGCTCCTCTGTCACCTAGCTGCACTGGTCTCTAAATCCAATATTGCAAACAATTGTGACAGTTTCTATGCTTTGCACAGGGTCTTTGGCAGGTTTGTGGCAAACTAGGAGAATCCTGAGGGCATGGCTTCAGGAGCAAGCTTTGCAGTGGGGGTTGGTGAAGCAGTAATGACACGCCCTGTTAGGAAAAGCCACCCCACATTTTGCATATATGTTTTCCCTGTGTCACAAAAATGCATTTATGGAGCCATACTATGTACAAAGCACTTTGGGGTTTAAAAGTTTAATACGGTAGGCCAGATATCTCATGAGTTTCCAATCTATTAGGAGAAATTAGGAACACAAATAATTCACAAAGGAAATACCAGAACAGAGGGAAAATCAAGTTTTCTGTTCATGAGAGTTCAAAAGAGACATTTCTTCTGAGGCAAGAGGAGAAGCCAAGAATACTTTAAGTAGGAGGCATTCGGGTGGGAGCAAGGGGTGACAGGAAGAATAAAAACAATAAGAAAGGTCTGCCCTGTAGTCCCAGCTACTTGGAAGGCTGAGGAAAGAGAATTGCTTGAGCTTAGGAGTTTGAGGTCACTATGAGCTGTGACACCACAGCACTCTACCAAGGGCGACATAGTGAGACTCTGTCTCAAAAAAAAAATAAAAGAAAAGAAAAGGTCTGACATGGTGGCTCATGCTTGTAATCCTAGCACTCTGGAAGATGAGGAAGGAGGATTGCTTGAGCTCAGGAATTCCAGACTAGGCTGAGCAAAAGCAAGACCCTGTCTCTACTAAAAACAGAAAAACTAGCCCAGCAATGTGGCCAGTGCCTATAGTCCCTGCTACCTTGGAGGCTGAAGCAAGAGGATTGCTTGACCCCAAGACTTTGAGGTTGCTGTGAGCTATGATGCCATAATAGCACATAGCACTCTACCCAGGGTGACTGGGTGAGACTCTGTGTCAAAAAAAAAAAAGAAGAAGGAGGAGGAGGAGGAGGAGGAGGAGGAGGAGGAGGAGGAGAGAAAAAAAGACAAGAAAAGAAAAGAAAAAGAAAAAAGGGTATGTACCAAGTGCTTAGTCCTAGAAATAAATACAAATAATAAATGCATAGCATTAAGAGAAAACTGAGATTCTTCTAGCCTGTAGCTAGGTGAAGCTTTCTATCAGAGACGAGGCTTTGGGGGAGTGAGAGTAGAAATGAAAAGCAGGATATGGGAATGATCAGTGTATACACAGTCTAGGGGCACCAAGCTAACTTGTCTGGCAGAGAGTGAAGGAGTAATGTGGGCTAGAGAGGAAAGTTGAAGCCTCTTAGGGAAGCTAAAAAGTCTGCCTAAAACATTTGCTCCCCAGGGGAAATCATAGCTTTCTGAGTACAATGCTCCAAAATTGATGACTCTTAAAGCATGCCCCAGGCACAAGCCCCATCTGCATCCTTTAAGAATTTATTAGGAGGTGGCGGTAGCTCACTCAGCAAGAGTGCTGGCCACATACACCTAGGGTGGTAGGTTCAAACCCAGCCTGGGTCTGCTAAGCAACAATGACAACTACAACCAAAAAATGTTGCTGGGCATTGTGGCGGGCGCCTATAGTCCCAGCTACTTGGGAGGCTGAGACAAGAGAATTGCTTAAGCCTAAGAGTTGGAGGTTGCTGTGAGCTGTGATGCAACAGCACTCCACCCAGGGCGACAGCTTGAGACTCTGTCTCAAAAAAAAAAATTGTTAGGAATATAAATTCCAGGGCCTGATCCCAAATTTATGGAATCAGAAACACAGCAATCTGTCTTAATAAGCTCTGTAGATGATTCTGCTATACATCAACATTTGTGAACATTGTAACTTATGTGATTATGATCCTTAAGGGAATAACCACATTTTTTAAAAGATATTGTAGTTTTTCCTCTTCTTGCTGCTGTTTTATGAAACAAATCTCTGGAGACACAAATTATTGAAATTACAAAGTTAGTGAATTTGGTTAAGGATAATTGTACACATAGTTTACGTTTCCCTCAACCTCTCCCTAGAATACTAAGTTTTTGGAGCAAAAAATCTATAAAGTGGGCCATTGACTTAAATTGATTCAGGTCTAAGTTACATGTTCATGAAACTGTAGGAAACCAGTTTTAGAAATTTCACTGTAATCTATGCTCCTTTTTTAGGGCAGGATATCTGCTGAAGATAAATTGGGTGCTCAAGTATGTGTAAATTCAAATCATTGTTAAAAGAGAATATTCTCAGCTCAGCATGAGTAGCACAGTGGTTATGGTTCTGGCCACATTCACTGAGGCTGGCGGGTTTGAACCCGGCCCAGGCCAGCTAAACAACAATAACTGCAACAAAAAAAGAGAATATACTCTTTATAAGGTTGCATAGGACTAATATTTATCTCCTATAATAATTTTATTAATGAAATACATGCATCTCTTTTTTGCCATTATATATATATATATATATATATATATATATATATATATATATATATATTTTTTTTTTTTTTCCAGGGCTGGGTTTGAGCCCGCTACCTCCGGCATATGGGGCCAGCACCCTACTCCTTTGAGCCACAGGTGTCATCCTTTAATACTTTATTTTTACCTTATAACACAGCACCTCTCTAATATGTTTTTCTGATTTTCCGGAAGTTCTCTATTTACTCTTATTTAAAAAAGAAAGAAAGAAAGAAAGAAACTAGCTTTGTGCAATGGCAGTATCGTGGCCAATGAGGTTTATCTGAGGCACGATTATTGCTAACTGAAAATTTTCCCAATACCCCACCATGATGACTTGAAATATAGTCGGCATTGGCAATTTTTGACAGTCTCTATGGAGACTGAATTATTAAAAACAAAAAACAAACAAATAAACAAACAAACAAAAAACCAAACCAGTACAATGGCTCTGACCCATCACAGCACTTAGGAGGATTCCCTGAGCTCATGAGTTCAATAGCAACATAGACAGACCTCTAAAAATGATAATAATGATAATAAATAAGTAAAAACAAATCCAGTAAAAGAACATTTCAAGTTGGTTTGTTTTTATTTGTTAAGAGAATCAGGTTTTCCAATGATTGGAATCAAACTGATTTACACTGAATAAACCAGTTCTTGATTTGGCTAAATTCAATAGATATCAATGCAGCAAACATTGGTAACTGATAAAAAGGAGAAAAAAAGATATACAAATATTATAGCGCTCTCTTCTCTCTCTTTTTTATAGTAGAGGAACATGTGTTGTATTGTGTTTTGTGGCAGGGCACATTTTCCTCCCACTCAAGTTTCATTCAAACAGGGAGATCACCTGTGCTCAGGGCCTCAGAGGAGGACTGAGACTAAACATACCACGAAAACATGAGTTTATTCCACTTTGTTCTTCAAAGCATTAAGGACTTTAGAGAAAATGAAAGGAACCCCAAATCAAAGCATTTGAGAAAAACATTAAGTTTGAGTAACTGCTTTGAAAATAGAGCTTCCCCCCAACACTAGGGCAAGCTCAGCAGCAGTAGCAGACACGAAATCATTGGAGTGAGCAGACTGGTGGAGTCCAGTGGTGGGAACACTGAGTGACGGCCAGCCTCACAAGAGCCACCAGCATCTGAAAACCACCCATTTTTATCGAAGTGGGCACCACCTACCTCTAATGTCAAAGGCCTACTGTAGCCACCATTCCCCCTGGCATTGGGTAAGGATTTCCTTGAACAACTACCAGTCATTCTTCCAGTGATTTCACAGACTTTGCCCCAAGACTCTCCGTGGTCCTTGCTTCATTCATTTCCATGTGGATCCCTCTGGCTATTGCAACATCCTGAGACATCCTGAGACTAAGAGAAGAGTGAAACCCTGGACACACACATGTATAGGTTCAGAAAAAGCAACAAAGTGAGAGTATATGAGGGGAGAGTAGCAAATAAATCAGCTCAAGATCCCCCTCAAAATAAGACAGTTATTAATAGAAACCTACTACAAATGAGCAAGGTTTCAGCTTTGGTGCTGAGAGAATATGCAAGGTTAATATATGCATTGAAACTCATTTTTCCCCCCCAGATCTCCAAGCTCTGGACACAGTCAAAATCCACTTGATCACCACCATAGCACATTCTGAACTCTTTCTATTGGGACTCCTTTTCTAAAACAGCCATGGTAAATGTAATGATAGTCTTGGCTTGGAGTTATCATTTTTCTTGTTCTCAATAAAGTTACTGTTCTCAGAAAGGTTCTTATCAGGTAAAATAGTAACTTCAAGGGAAATCTTGAGAGTAAACACTCATTTATGATGCATGGGTGCTAAAGACTTTTGATAGAGAAATGGAGTTTCCTAAACCTTCTTCCCACATAAAAAGACAGATCAGAAATCCTACTTCTGCAAGTACTGTGGTCTTTTCTTTGTGGTAGGTTAAAGTATCTCTATTTCTCCACCTTTAAAATCTCCTAATCATAAGACTCCAATAGGAGGCAAATGAGAAAAAACTATCTGCTCTGATCTTAGTCACATAAGCAAGAAAATTTTATCATTGCTCATTCAATGTTCTTATTTACTTCCGGATAAATCATACCAAAAATATTTAGTGATAGCTTATAATAGTTAAGGCATGAAGTCTATGGAAATTGGTATATGAGTGTCAAAAAAGGAGTTTATGTTCCCAGGCTTACACCAGTCATCTCTAGGAGATTATTTACTGATAATATGTACATTCATCTGAACTCCTTTGCACTGTAGTAACTATAAATAGAATTAGTAAGAGTGGATATTAGTTTAGAGTTTATGAAATATAATATTTAGAAACATCCTCAAATGTAATACTACCTTGATTTTTTCAATAATATATTCTTCTAAGTAATTGCCATTTCAAGCAGATGTTCTTTGGTGATTGCTTTTTTATTTTAATGAAGCAAAACTATAGCTAAATGGTTTGCCAGATGATTACTATGCAGTTATGGTCTAACAGTCTAACACACCACATAGCTGGCATGAAAAGATCTTAGAAGGTAATATGAAAAATCACAGGATTTGAATTGACTTTCTGACAGAAATGGACATTTCTGTTTCACCCCTACTTGTCCTCGACTTTCTTACACGTAGTAGCATCAGTCTCTATAATGTTTACGGCTTTTTGGAAGACCTCTACAATTGGTCCCATATCCTTGACAATTTGCTCCAATAGATCTGCGGCTGCCTCCAGGGGATTGTTGGCATTCTTGATTTTCAGGGTCTCCTGCAACTTTTTCAAGATGTCTGTTGCAGTGGTTTGGGAAGGACTTGGACTCACGCTTTTCTTGGACGTGGTAGCATCTGATTGCTCTTTGGCGTCTTCCCTGTAGAAGTCACTTAATTGAAGATTCATGATGGGGAGTTTCATCAAGAGTGAAAGAGAAGATTCCAAACTCCCAAGGATGTTACCACCATGTAGCGCAGAGACAATGACTGGTGTCTGGACATTTTTGAATATTTCTTTAGCTGAGTCTTGCAACTCCTTTACACTGATATTCTTCTCAACCACACTGGACATAGCTGTTGCAATCTTGGAAGACAAAGATTCCATCTGCATGCTGCTATACTTTTCATCCACCACTGATCTCATGTCCTTTAAAGTTCTGAGCATTTGTTCAAAGAAATCCTGAATATTACTATTTTCTTGCATGACTATCAAGAGGATCTGAGTATTCATGCTGTGGTTAAACAATTTGATCAGTGTGTTTGTGAAGGAATTAAGATTTTTTATGTAAAAGAAGAATGTTTTGGCAGCTTGAGCCAGCCTTTCTTTATCCTTTTCCTGCTCTGAAGACATTTCTCCAACAAAGAAGTTTCAGCACTGCAAAGCAAAACAATAATCTAAATGAAAGCTAAAAGTGGATTTGGTAACCATAAAGAAACTAAAAGTATAGTCTAAATGTGAGGATAATTCTGGCCAAGAGCAGGAAAGCTGTACAAACTTTAAAACAGAAATGATCCTATGCTTTGATAAAAAATATACATGAAAGCAGATTAGGAGTGTATTGCTGAATTCATACCACGTATCAAACGTGGTGTGCTGGATCTTGAATATTTGGATAGGCTGATACATGGAATGACATTAATCTCAAGGATATTACCTTAAACTAGCTATTCAGCGTGGGGAAGAAGATTGGCTAAAGCATCGAAAATTATATAGAGGGACTCTGGTTCCAGTTAAGATAGAGTAAGTATGTTCCATCTGACCTTTCCTACTCATTATAACCAAAAATCTTGGTCAGAATTAAGAAGTAACTATCAGATAATGCTTAAAAGGTGGATAACAGCAGGTCATGGACCTGCTATAAAAAGTATAGCATTTGAAGGCCAATATAGCAATGAAGTCTCGGGGTGGGGGGTGGGGTGTTTGTTTGTTTGTTTGTTTGGGGGTGGGTGTCTTTTATTTTTTTTATTTATTTTTTTTTTTGTCTTTTCTTGCTTCTTATATATCTTATCTTGGCCTGAAACTAGAATTGTGAACAAGACCAAGTAGGAAAAGCTCCAGAAGCAGCCCACTCTAACAGGCAAGTCAGAAGCAGAGGCCTCTGCCTGGCAGATCCCTTTGAAGCCAAGTACCAGCAGCAAAATGACAACCTCTGCCCTCCCTCTCACTTCCCCAGGGCAGAGGCAGCCCTTAATGCTTTTAACTTCTGGGTGCTAGGGAGAAACATAAGTACACCAACCCCCCTACCTCTTCAACTTTCACTCCCCACAAACACATATATTATTACCAGCACAGCAGAGCTAAGTCCTTTGGCAAGACCTTGACAAAAGGTAAGTCTTCATGAGTGGCAGCCATAAAGTAAGTCCCCCATCCCTGCCAACCAGCACCAAAAATGCTCTCCCTGTGGGTTGGATTCCTTTTTCACTCTTTCCACCCTAGGCAGAAGCAACTGTAGTGCAGGGATGGTGGTGGTGACCTCCCACACATCACTACCTTGTCTCAAGGTGAGACCTAACCAAGAACACAAAGTATACAATAACAGAATGGCTAAACCCTGTCTTACTAGCCAGGCCACTGGGAAAGGGGACACCTGGAAATCAAATAGCGGGTGGTAGACCACAGAAAAAAACAGAAGTTATAACAGAATGACACTGTTGGGCTGTTCAATGCATGTGGGCTTAATACATATGACAACTGTGTCATAAAGGAGGGAGGATAAGGAGACCCTCGTAGTTGTAAGTTTTCTTTATTTTACTTGAAGGGACTACATGAATTGTGAAGGTATTTTATGATTTCTAGAATAACAAGTTGAAAAAAGCCAGAGGTGATAGGATCCTGGAGACAGACACAGGAGTGACACGGCCCCAAATTAAGGGGCTGAGAACCACGAGAAACTGTAAGAGGCAAGGAATGGACTCAGCCTTAGATCTCCCAGCTGAAGGGAGGTCCCACTTGACTTCAGACTTATAACCTCCAGAAATGGTTAAATTTCTGCTGTTAACGTCACCAAGTTTATGGTAATTTGTGGCACCAGCCCCAGGAAACTAATACAGATTTTGGTCAACAGACAAATTTAAATGAAATTCCAAGAATTATTTAAACAACTATTTAAATTATTCAAAAGATAGAAGAAAAGAGAAAACACATAAGATGAACAGCAAAAGATACAAACAGAAAACTAATAATAAATGTTAGACTTAATAATTACATTACATGAGAGTTACTAGGACTATTAACTAAGTTTAAAAAGGTTGAAAATGCAAGATCAAATATATGCAAATCAATTGCATTTCTATATGGTACCAATGAAAAAAATCAGTAATTAAAATTAAAACAATGACATTTACAATATCCTTGAACATATAAAATACAGGTTCAGCTCCTGTAGCTCAAGCGACTAAGGCGCCAGCCACCTACACCAGAACTGGAGGGTTCAAATCCAGCCTGGGCATGCCAAACAACAATGACAACTTCAACCAAAAAAAAAAAATAGCTGGTGTTGTGGTGGGCATCTGTAGTCCCAGTTACTTGGAAACCTGAGGCAAGAGAATTGCTTAAACCCAAGAGTTGGAGGTTGCTGTGAGCTGTGATGTCATAGCACTCTACCAAAAAACCCACATAATTATATCACTAAACACAGTAAAAGCATTTTTAAATATTCAACATGCATTAGTGATAAAAACCCTCAGTAAACTAGGAATATAAACAAATTTCCTCAATCATCAAGGACTCCCATAAAAAAACTACAGCTAACAGGCAGTGCCTGTGGCTC
This sequence comes from Loris lydekkerianus, assembly GCA_963574355.1. Lineage (NCBI taxonomy): Eukaryota > Metazoa > Chordata > Mammalia > Primates > Lorisidae > Loris > Loris lydekkerianus. The sequence goes on along the minus strand of CAUYPK010141982.1, from coordinate 1,172 downwards.
AAAGGAGTAGGGTACCAGCCCCATAAGCTGGAGGTGGTGGGTTCAAACGCAGCCCCAGACAAAAACTGAAAAAAAAAAAAACCTACAGCTAACATTGTAAAGATGAAATGCCACCTTCTTTAAGATCAGGAACTAGGTAGCCACTGCACTGTTCCTAGTCCCATTCAGTATCACACTGAAGTCCCAGAAAGTGATGTAAGAGAGGAAAGGAAAGTTCAATAGAACCTCCATAAGTTGACCACCCAAAGGACTATAACAAAATGGGCAACACATGTAGGTGGTCAACACAAGGAACTAGGTCAACTGTACTGCTATGTGCAAGTTGTTTACTTTTGGTCTGCGAAAATTAGGTCAACGTGAGGAGCTAGTCAATGCAGGGAGGTGGTCAACTATGGAGGTTCTGCTGTATTTGAGTTGAGAAAGAAAACATAAAACTCCTTATTTTCAGACAACATGATTGTCTGCATACAACATCCCAAGGAATTTACACAAAAGTTCTTAGAGCTATAAGTAAATTTATCAGACACAAGATAAATATTCAAATATCCATTGTATTTCTATTTGCTAGGAAGGGACAATAGGAAACCAATAATTTTTATAAGTATCATTTATAAAACACCCTCTAAAATACTTAGGTACAACTCTAAGAAAATATGTGCATAATTGGTACATTAAGATTCAAAAATATATAAAATTATAAAGGAAAAAAATCAAAGAAAAGCTAAATAAATGGAGAGAAAACTCAGCCCATAGATTAAAACTTTAACCTAAGACAGGATATGGAGAGGCTGCACAGTGGATTACATTCATAGTACCCAAAGATGGGTAAGATCACTCTGCGTTCAGTCAACCTAAGACAGGGACCAAAACATTGATGTTTGTATCCCCATGACAGGTAAGACTGAAACTACAAGAGCAGGCAACCTAAGACAGGGGCTATGTTTTTCCGCCATACAAAAAACAAAAGAGGGAATTGTTGAGCCCTGCCATGCCTGAGGCCTAGTGCAACTTCCCGAGCCTGTCTAGAAGTAGATCCATCGGGCTACTTCCGCGTAGCAATGACTCAGCAAGGCCCGGCCTGAAACTGCCTCTACCTAGATACAGCCAACGTGGTACCATGCCACTGGCCCGACCCTGTCACGCACCTCATCCCCTGCCTTCTTTCCCTGCCC
>CAUYPK010141966.1:0-42526 GCA_963574355.1 Loris lydekkerianus | reverse complement strand
TCCCAGGAATGGAAGAAAAAGTATCCAATGTACTCAGCCCTACTATGAAGCTAAACTATAGCTTTCACATGAAGGCTATAACCCAACTATACCACAAGACTTTGGGGAAAGGACCAAGGAAGGGAAGGGAGGGGGGAGGTTTGGGTGGAGGGAGGGTAATGGGTCGGGCCACATCTATGGTGCATATTTTTATCTATAAAAAAATAAAATAAAATAAAATAAAGCCCACAACTCTGGAAAAATAAATAAATAAATAAATAAAATTTATGAATTAGCTTATGATTTAAAAAACCTTTTACTAACAATCACCTCTTGCCTTTTGGCTAAGGTCAAGTATAAAAAACCGTTTGCTGTATTTTAATATGGATACCTCCTCCTCCATTCTCACCGCTGATGCTCTCTGGGCTGTGGTTTGCTGGGGGCCCTAATACAGCCACACACAAAACCTTTTTCTCTCCTTCTCCTCCTCTCCTTCCAAGACAAAGACACAAGGATCTGGCTAGTCCCACCTCCCAGAAGTTCACGCCCAAAGACCCTAACCTGGCAGGCAACCTGTAGAATGTGTCCCCCCACGGCCCCATATATAAGTGGTCTTTAACTGCCCGAGGGTGGGGGGCAGACGGGTCATCTTCCCCTTTCAATAAACTTGGCCTGAACACCTCCTCCCCATTCTCCTCTCTGGGAGCCACCGTTTACACCTTCCATGGTCGTTTTTACTTGCTTAATGCTCCCATGTCACTTGACCTGTGTCAGTCTTAGGTCCCAGAGAGCTAAACGCTGCACGGAAAAGCCCAGTGCTGCAACCGGCAGAGCCTGCATGGAACAGACGCCCCGCGAACCTGTGTCCATTGAACCAGCGAGTCCTTAAGCCAGACTAACTGATTCTTTTGTCCTTTGCAGAAAAGGAGCCTTGCTGTTCAACAACATATTTTCTATCGTGCCTGCGATCTTAATGGGGTGCAGCAAAATCGCCAAGTCATTTGAGATGATAATTATTTCCCGACTTTTGGTGGGAATATGTGCAGGTAAACAGTGTCACCGATCACTGCCCTTGGGCGGAGATCACTTGGGAGGAGAAGGGCTCCCCAGGCAGAACCTGGCTGGATCTCTGGAGCACAGACAGTCCAGCTATCCCTGTGCCTCGGCTGTGACACAGATGTTCCCGCCCCACAGCAATAGCAGACAGATCTTTTTTTTGGGGGGGGGGGTGTTTCCTGAAAAGACAGCTGTATCTGGAAGGGTCCTTCCAATCCAGTCCTGTCTCTCAATAGTTTCTAAACTGTTAAGACTTCATACTGCAAGGCCTATAAACCAGCACTTGGGAGGCCACCTGAGCTCACAGGTTCCAAACCAGCCTGAGTCAGAGTGAGACCCCGTCTCTAAAAATAGCCAGGTGTTATGGCAGGTGCCTGTAGCCCCAGCTACTTGGGAGGCTGAGGCAAGAGAATTGTTTAACCCCAGGAGTTTGAGTTTGCTGTGAGCTGTGGCACTCTAGGAGGGTGACATAATGAGACTTTGTCTCAAAAAAAAGGAAAAGACTTCATACTGCAGGTGGAGACCTGTTAGTGTGGGTAGTGACATCTGTTTAGCAAACAGCAATTTCTTTGTAAAAATAGAGTAAACTTAAACTGTGCCATATGTGGTAGGGATAAGTATGTCTTTTGAAACTTTCATTTCAGTCATTTATCTGTGTATGTGTGGGACTTCCAAGTTACAATGTAAAATGTATTTCTGTATTTTTTACTGTGGGTCGTGGTCCAAAAAAGCTTGAGAAACCATCTAAAATAGGCAGCCCGCTACCAAAAAGGTGTTAACAATGGCCACCTATCAACTTTTATAGGACGATTAAGTTTGCAAATGGCTTTCAAAAGAACACTCAGTGCTTAAACGTCTGCCTGCTGGGGAGGGTAGCGACTTGCCTGGGGTCTCTCGCCCAGTGAACTATGGACCTGGCTTGCAAACCCAGCTGCCTGGCTGCACTGCCCCAGTTTTAGGAAACCGTTCTGCAATCGCTTCAAACTGAAGAGAAACAAGGTTAGAGCCATGCTGGTGGCTTTTCCTCCCAAGTTGGTGTCCTTAGTTGGCAGTATTTCTCAGGATCAGACACAAAGAGGCAGGGAGGGTGCAAACTCTCAGGTCCTCAGTGAGCACCTGCGGAAATTTGCGCCTGGGGCACCTGACCTGCCTCCCTCCACTGCTCAGCAATGCTTTGCTCTCATTTGCTCCTTCTGAACGCAGGACAAGCAGGTGATCTAATGGGAGTCAGCTAACCCCTGGGCTGGAGTTAATTGGCACTAAGGGAGATGTGAAGAAAAGAAAGTGTTTCCTCAATAGAGAGCAAGTCTTTCCCAAGAATGACCTCACCTAGCACTGGGCTTTCCCAGAGAGCTCTCGAGGGCACTCTGCCCTCCGATTTTTCCTGCAAGGATCTCAGGTTTTTGAAAAATAGATGATTCCTCAAAGTTATCAGCAGTGAGCAGGTTCAGTCATTTTTCTATTGACGGTGCAGAATTGGCCCCCACAGAGGGACGTCAGGCAACCAGAGATAATAAATCACAGAAATCCTGACCTATTCCCTTAAGTAAACATGGTGTGTTTCTCATTATTCTCCACACTTAAAATTATGAGGGCTCCAAAGAGCTTTTCCTCATGTGGGTTACATCGACCAAGGTACATACCTTATTAGAAATGGCAACCAAGAGATGTAGTAGTTCATTTAAAAAATAAGTCTTTTCCATTTTTTGCAAACCTCTTTAACGTCTGACTTAATAGAAGGCCACTGGCCTCTCAGACCAGCTCCTGCATTCAGTCAGTTGTTTTATCACGTGGCAGGTAGCTTCTGAAAAACCGTATGTTTATATAAGACGGCACAAATGAAAAAACCACCTCAGGTATTTTTGAAAATAGCTTTGAGCTCACAGACACCCCTAAAAGATCTCAGGAACCCCAGATTGTGCTTTGGGAACACTAGCCTGTGGGTGCAAAACCCACTTGCAGTGTTTTCCTCCTCCAAGTCAGTACAATGTGTCACCAAGCCCCACGCACCACAAACACTTGTTAAACCGCCACATTAATGTGAACCCCGAAGTCAAATCTCCAACTGAGGAAAACAGCTGCTGTGAGGCAGGGGTGCGAGAATGACTGGGCTAGGAATTCCAGGTGCTTACAGGTGCCTGATTTGTGATTAGCCAATTTCTTAACAAGCAAACAGGCTATGCGCTGGCTGGAAGAAATTTAAACTTTAAAAGCCATTTTGCCCCTAGTGGCAGAACAGGCTGGCTGGGAGAGCCTGGTGGAGTCATTTTTAAGACGAAATAGAGACTGCTTTCCACCAACTCAGAGGGGATCCCATCTCTTCACAAAACACCTGAGGTTTGGCTTTTCATGTCCTTCATCAAGTTAAGATGCACATACTATGAAGAGGCTATGTTACATGTCCAGGACTAAGTTGGCCCCGCCACGGTCTCAGCTTCTGAAAGGTATTTCCCTTTCTCTGCAGCTCCTTGAGCACTGTGCCTCCCACCCCACCCCCAGCCAGACTGCCCCTCTTTGCTCTGAAGATGGGGAGGAAGTTGGCATTGAGAAACTGGGATGTCTGTCCCGCAATACTGAGCAGACACGTCCTTAGGCAGAATCTCTGAGCAGGACAACCTGACCTTCGGTCCCTCCTGTCTCCTGTTACTAAATCCCCTTCCCTCCGCAGCCCTGAGCCCCACTCAGCCCACCATGTTCCCTGCAGTCACCCATGTGTCTGGAGCTTAACCCTCTCAGGCTTAACCCAGGACTAGGTAAACCACACTTGGGCTGGCAACAGCCAGCCTGAGCTGCTTCTGAGATCCCTGGCCTCTCTCTGTGCTTTTTGGACAATTACGTAGGAAATATATGTAAAAATACATTTTCACATATATTTGAGAAATATATAGTCTGTAAAATTAGGTTCCAACTTTTCTTAAGGGGGTCAGCTTCCAGTATGATGGGAAAATTCACAAGTTGTTCACAAGCAGTCCAGGTATTACATAAACCCGAGACATGCAGATGGTCCACAATATATATTAAAATTTGTAATGTTTATTGATAAATATAGCTTGTCCTTAAATGTGTGTGAAGGCGTTTCTGCATTACTTTATCATACAATGTACCATTCCTGAAAGGTAAAGCTTGTGGGCAGGGGTCCCTGACCTTTTAGTAACAGATTCTCCCCTAAGGATCAAGAAGGAAGAAAGTGTCCAAACCACAGTTGAACTTTTCCTCTGTCAGACTCAGGCCAGGTATGAGGGAAGACCCGAGGCCTGGCTGGCCTGTGTCCAAGGTGACACCGGTCCGGAAGCAAGGGCTCCTGAGCTTCTTTGATCTGTTTTTCTTGCCTTAAAATATTATGGACTAAAAATTAAAAGAGGTGTTTGCAGTTTGGGGGAGTTCTGGCCTCACTAAGAAAGAATAAATGTATTTGAAGACACAGCTCGTTCCTGCCAGACTAGCTCTTCCTGATGGTGACTTTCCTTCAATCCTCTGCAGGCCTGTCCTCCAACGTCGTCCCTATGTACTTAGGAGAGCTGGCCCCTAAAAACCTGAGGGGGGCCCTCGGGGTGGTGCCGCAGCTCTTCATCACCGTCGGCATCCTCATAGCCCAGATCTTTGGTCTTCGGAACCTCCTCGCAAACGAAGAAGGTGAGTTCAGGACATCTGGGAACGTCCCTCAGCCCTTGGACTCGCTCCTAAGCCATCACCACAGGGCAGGCTGCCCCTGCAGGCTGGTCTTTCCTAATAGGCTGGCTGTCCTTGGGGCCCCCACTGCCCTGAGCCCGCAGTGCTATGTGCCATTTACACGTGTGCAGTGACGGCTTAGGGGTATTTTCTAGTCCCTCTTAGCAGAAGGGTGAGGTGGCTTTAAATGACTCGGCTTCTCTTGGCCTGCTCAGTGGCTGTCCATCCAGAAGCCCATGGTATAGTAATGACGGCCACCAGTGTGCCAGGCTCTGAGCTCAGAGCTTCCCTGGCTCCAGTTCACAGGAACCTCCCAGCAGCACTGCTGCCTGGGGCCAGGTAATTATCCCACCTCACAGACCAGAAAGGGGAACGCCAAGGGTCAGGGCGACCTACTCCTGTGGGCGAGGTGGTGAGTAGTCCCAGACTTGGCCTGCACCTTCCCAGGAGAACCCCTGGCCTGGCACGGAGTAGGCTCACAGGAACTCACACCTGGCATTGTTTTTTTGTGACCGCAGCTTTCTTCGTCTTGGGTCTCAAACCTATATAAAGGAAAATCATTATTAGCCATCGCACCAGCCAAGGAAGTACTCACTCCTGGGGGCCAGGAGCCAGGTCTTTCACATCCATTTGTTACTCCTCCAAACAGACCCACAGAGCCTGCCCTGACACTACACCCACTTCACAGATTCAGACCCTGAGGTACAGAGGGATCCCAGAACTGGTCCAAGGTCTCATTAGGACACAGCTCACGTTTAAGCACCTCACCCTCCACCCTTTCCGTCACCCCTACATGCATTCAGGACACCTGCGTGGAGGGGCCACACGCTCCTTAGACGCAGGGACCAGAGTGAGGAAGCTATAGATTGCTGTCGCCAGGAGCTCCCTGCATACGTGCAGCTCTGGGCTGCGAGGGAGCAAAGTGTGCCAGGTGTGCGAAGCTGCGCTTCATTTTCTCCCCTTTGCCTCCGGTTTCACCTCTGGTAGCCATGGGGTCAGCTTTCCCCACATCTGAACTTTGTGTGCTGGAATCACACTGTAGGTTATCGCACGCCACATCACACAGGTGAGGTGTGTCCCTGTCACAGCTTCACCTCCTCGCAGTAGCAAATCCCACTGTACGAGATGCCACAGCCCTGGTGGAACGTGCGGATGTCTGCATGGTGCCTGGTTTTCATTTCTATAATCAGTGCTCCTGTGACCGCCCCAGTTCAGGTGTCCTGGTGGCCCAGGCATAAGCATCTTGGGCATAGCAGGAAGTGTGTTTAGCTCCTCAGCCCCTGTCAAACTGTCCTCTAAAGGATAGCACGTGTCTGCACAGCGACCTCCTCTTTGCCCACGTTCTCACCCATGCTGACCCATTCCCTCCGCCCTGGGTGTGTGGCGGTTCTTCATTGAGTAGCCATGCTGCGATTCCTGGGTGTCTGTTACTCGAGAGAGGCCTGTGCTAGGTGCTGGACACTTACCCAAGTCCAGTACATGTGCTAGGTGCTAGGGCGAGAAACACGTCATCTCTGTCCCCAAGGAGGCTATGTCCTGACTCGGGGTGGTGGGGCAAAGAGTGGCTGGCTCAGTGCAGAGGCAGAGGGGGTGGCACATGTGGCTGGGTGGCCAGCAGCCTCTGCCAGCAGCTGCCTTCCTCCTAGGTTGGCCCATCCTCTTGGGGCTGACCGGGTTGCCTGCGGCGCTGCAGCTGCTCCTGCTGCCCTTCTTTCCCGAGAGCCCCAGGTACCTGCTGATCCAGAAAAAAGATGAAGAGGCTGCCAAAGACGGTGGGTGACGTTGGCCCAGGGCGGGTGGGCTTGGGAGGCTCTGGTCTGATGCGATTTTGCCACCTTCAGCCCTGAAGATGCTGCGTGGTTGGGACACCGTGGACATGGAGGTGGAGGAGATCCGGCAGGAGGATGAGGCAGAGAAGGCCGCGGGCTTCATCTCAGTGCTGAAGCTGTTCCAGATGCGGTCCCTGCGCTGGCAGCTGCTCTCCATCATCGCTCTCATGGGCGGCCAGCAGCTGTCCGGGGTGAACGCGGTACGGGGCAGCTGAGGGCCTCGGGGCGGAAGGCGGTGTCCCCATGGGGCAGCGGCACCTTCCCACGGCCTCCACCCCAAGCCCCTGCTGTGCCCTTTCAGATCTACTACTATGCAGACAAGATCTACGAGAGCGCCGGCGTGAACAAGACCCAAGTCCAGTACGTGACGGCTGGCACGGGGGCCGTCAACGTGGTGATGACCATCTGTGCCGTGAGTGTCCTGGGGAGCTGAGGCACCACTGGCCCCCAGGGACAACTCAACAGTGGAGTGGGGGCTGACCAAGGAAGTAGCCCAAGGCGGCAGCCCTCCCTCAGGCTCCTGTTCCCCAGCTTCTGAGCTCTATCCTGTGCCCCACTGTCTGTGGCCTCTTGTGGCCCCTGCTCCAGACCTTCCTGCGCAGCAAGATGACTCTGCTGCAGCTGTGCAGGGCCCATGCTGGGGTCCACGGTGTGGCAGGAATGTCAGAAGTCCCTATACTGGGCACAGAGCCTGGGCAGACCTAGGGCAGGCTTGGCCACCCGAGACAGAGCCAGACCCCTGGTGGACAGAACTCCTAAATGCATCCGACATGTGGCTTCCAGTAGCTGGGAGGGTCCTCAGATTTAAGGTTGGGGGAATTAGGAGGCCTTAGGGGTGGACTCTGGTGTGTGCAGTTGGGCCAAGAGACATAGCCTGATGCCCCACAGGCCACCAGGGGCACATTCTGGCTGTTGTGTGTGGATTCCCCTGAAACCCCCACCCCCACAGGTGTTCGTGGTGGAGCTGCTGGGCCGGAGGCTGCTGCTGCTCCTGGGCTTTGCCGTGTGCTTCAGCGCCTGCTGCGTGCTCACAGTGGCCCTGTCACTGCAGGTGAGGGAGCCCTGCTGGCAGGACCACCAGCCTATGCCCACCCTTTTGAAGAAAGAGAGATCAAAATGGGTTTGTTTTAGCAAATACAACCAGTCAGACATCTCAGGACCACATGATACCCCACCAGTACCCCAGGGCCACCTTCAGTGAAAGGGCTGATGGGGGTGACACTGCTGAGGGAGGAGCTAGGGCCCATCCTCTGCTGGGCCGGGCAGGCCAAAGATCCCGAGGTCCCCACCCCAGCTCACCTGTGCTGGGCCAGGTATGAACCAACTGCTTTCTCCCCACAGGACACAATATCCTGGATGCCTTATGTCAGCATCGTCTGTGTCATTGCCTACGTCGTAGGACACGCCATCGGACCCAGTATGTCCTGAAGTCCCCTCCCTGCACCGTCAGTCCCAGCAGCTGCTGGCTGTAGCTCCTTAGAGAGACTTCAGGAATCCTGAGGCATCCCCGAAATGGCTTATATCCCCTCCCCTAGGGGCCGCAGGGGGCCAGGAGTGGCATAATTAGGGGAAAAGAGCAAAGGGAACATGCTGGCCTGTGCCCCCAGCAAAGTGGCCCTCCCACGGGGACACTGGCACTTCCAGGGATGTGAGAGGAGCAGCTGGCCATCCTTGTACCTGCTAACTGCCTCCCCTCCCATGCCGCTCTCCCCAGGCCCCATCCCCGCCCTGCTCATCACTGAGATCTTCCTGCAGTCCTCCCGGCCGGCCGCCTTCATGGTGGGGGGCAGCGTCCACTGGTTGTCCAACTTCGTGGTGGGCTTGATCTTCCCATTCATCCAGGTAAGCAGGACTCAGGGCCCCAGATTCTCAGCCCCCACTCAGGAGAGCGAGAACCTGTGGGCAAGCGCCCCTCACCTGCCCCCTCTTCCTGCAGGAGGGGCTGGGCTCCTACAGTTTCATCTTGTTTGCTGTGATCTGTCTGCTCACCACCATCTACACCTTCCTGGTGGTCCCTGAGACTAAGGGCAAGACCTTCATAGAGATCAACCAGATTTTCACCAAGATGAATAAGGTGTCAGAGGTCCACCCTGAGAAGGAGGAACTGAAGACTCTTCCCCCCGTCAGTTCGGAACAGTAACTCAGGGGAAAGAGGCCTGTTCAGTGAGTCTTTGTGGAGCTTCCATCTTGGGCCTTTTTTCTTGACTTCTGTGAACATGCGGAAGGAAGGCAGGTCTGGGTGGAACGCAGCCTCCTCTCTGGCCTCCTCGCCCTAGCAGGGACTGTCCACAGGCCTCTGCGCCATTCTGAAAGCTGGGCTGTCTCCCTCCAGATGGGCCTGTCACCCACCCACAGCTCGCCCTCTGCCTTGCTGGGCTCACCATTGCGTGGTTCCTGATAACACAACTTTCCTAACAAAAAGAGGTTAAATTTGCCGGGGAACCTAACTCTTCTCCGTGCCCCCACCTCCCCACCCCCGCTGGCTGGGACCACAGGCGTTGGTTGAGAGCCAGCGTCATCCTCTTATCAGAACCTTCCCCGATACATCTGTGCTGGACAGTGTAAAGTCAGAAATAATGACATCTAGCAAACAAGATCTAGGGGACATCTAGGGGAATGGATCCCTGCAGAGATACTGAGTCAGAATTATTAATCCTAAATTATGTTGTTAGTGGGGAATGGAATTGCTTCTGTATAGTCAATAAAATGAATCTGATCACTTTTCCCTAAAACGGGCTGCTTTTCTGTGAGCAGGTGGGAGGCAAGGGGAATCCCCTGCTCCTTCAGGGGCTTGGCTGCATGGGGTGTCGGCTTCTGGGGGGCAGGGGCTTGGCCCATTGTGTTCATTCCTGAAACCCAGCACCAAGCAGGGGGTCTGGCCTGCATGGACTCTCAGACGGTATCTGCTGCAAAAAGGGGCAAAATGAGAGGCGAGGTGGTAGCAAAGAAGTGAGTTTTTAAGTTTAAGATTGGTGAAGCCTCTGCATGTGCTCAGGTGTACAGGGAATATTAAGGATCCTGGAAGTGAGTCTTGGAGGGAGGAAGGGAGGAGTAGGTGCTCCCCCATATGGTAGAGCTGGAGGCTTTTCCTGGGGATGTAAGGGGTGTGTGTGTGTGTGTGTGTAAAATGTGTACAAAAACATGGAGAAAACCTTGAAAGTGGCAAACAGCCTGCCTGTGGCAGGAAGCAACATCTCCCAGGGTTGGGAGGCAGGAGCGGGGTGCTGGGCAGGACAGCAGTGCTGACTTGGGAGTACCTTTTGTGGACGTGGGATGGGGATTCCACCAGCAGCAAGTTAAATCACTCACAAGAGTAGTACAGGCCCAGAGGAAGTAAATGGTATAACACTGTGGTTGAACAATCCTTGACCCTGAACGGCAGGAGTCTGCAACGTGGAAGGGACATAGAAACAGCCAGATAGAGAAACAGTTCAGGATATCAGAAGTCCAGGGACTGCAGCCCCTCTGCTCTGGGGGAGACCCATGTGGAACCATGCTGTTCATGATTCTGGATATCTACCGCCTGGGTTCAAACCTTGGTTCTACCACTTATTACTTGTGCAACTCAGGCAAGTTACTTAGATTTTTTTGCCTCCGTTTTCTCTTCTATTAAGTGGAACTAATAATAAATGTCTTTTATGGCTATTGTGAGATATAAGTGACTATCTATGTTTATAGTGCTTAGATCAGGAAGATGTTTTAAGTACTCTTGGGTATTTATAAGTGCTTGGGAATGAGCATGAACCCTGAAGACGGGAGATGTAATATGGAGCCATTGTGCATGTGTCCTGGGATTGAGCTATCCAGTAGGCAGATGGCAGGTGGTGGGAGCCACCTCACTGTTGCAGAAGGAGATCACAGGTAAGGAGAGAGAGTCTAGGATGACCCAGGTGGAAACATTAGACTTGGAGACTTTGGTATAAACACCTGAGCAGCTTAACATGGACTCAGAGGGCCACATATAGAAATATTTATAGATAAGAGTCTATATGTGGGCTGGTAAAATACAGCAAGAGGAGAGAGATGTGGGAGTATAGAATTCAGAGAGACAAGATTTTTATGGTTGGAAAAGGTGCCCCAGGCAGGTGAAGAATGAACGTTCTGGATGAGAGAGAGGACAGAGAGATGTGGGGGCCTTCAAGGGTGCTCCAAGTAGGTCGGTCCTGGGGCTTAGATCCTAAGGGTCCTCATGAGCCAAGCTGGGTTGGACTTGATCATGAAGATGGCCCTGGCCTTCAGGGTGTGCCAGGCTGGGAGACCAGTTGGTGGGAAACAACGAGAGCCCAGCAAAGCCAGAGTGTCTGGAACAACAGGTGAGGGGGCAGCGGGAGAGCAATTCAGTAGCATTCAGGGGCCACTCAGCCCTCAGAGATCAGGAGTTTGGGGACCCTGTCAGGTTTCTAAGGTGGGCCCATGGGGTGGTTTGGGGAGCTGGGTGGTAGCTTTTGGGAGAAGTTCATATAACTTTTGGACATGTTCAGATGGAAGAGCTCATGGGAGATGCCCAGAAGGACGCTGGCATATGACTCAGGAGCTCAGAAGAGCAGGGACATAGGTTTGGAGGGAACTACAAATCTGTTAGCACTTCCTATGTGCTGGGCACTGCTGCAGGCTGCAGCAGGGAAGGAAACCGTGTCCGAGTGAGAGGTGCGATACAGAAACTGATCAGCCTGGGGTGGCAGGCTGGTAAAATACAGCAGGCAGGTAAAATGCACAAGCCCAATGGCTTCACATCTTGTCTATCTTCAGGATCGGCGCAGGGAATCCAAGCACTTACAAATACTCTGCTGGAGGGAGGCGGCCGCCCCATAGGCGTCAAGGGACAGCAGATGGAATGTCCTGGGGGTGAGGAGGGTTGACCACAGCTCAGGGGATGACTGGAGCAAAGAGAGGGAGAGGAGGGAGAGAGGTGGCACACCACGTGAATCCAGGTCAGAGACTCTGTCCTAAGTGTGATGGGAAGCCGCTGGCTGATTTGAGCCAGAGGGTCTTGATCTGAACAGCAACTTAAAGATCATTACAAGGCCAGGCGTGATGGCTCATGCCTATAATCCTAACACTCCAGGAGGTCGAGGCAGGTGGATTTCCTGAGCTACAGAGTTCAAGACCAGCTTGAGAAGAGCGAGACCCTGTCTCTAAAAAACGGCCAGGCATTGGGGCAAGTGCCTAAAGTCCCAGCTCTCAGGAGGCTGAGGCAAGAGGATCACTGGAGCCCAAGAATTTGAGGTTGCTACGAGCTATGATGCCATGGCACTCTACTCAGAGTGACAAAGCGAGACTCTGTCTCAAAAAATTAAAATTAAAAACTTAAAAAAAATAAAGAATCATTCCAACTTCCCTGGAGAAGAGTCTGGGGGAACCAGGCGGGAACAAGAAAATCAGATCCTTTCCAGACAATCTGAGACAAGGTTAAAGCTCCATGTTCACAGACAGACAGAGAGGACAGAAGGTGGGAGGGGACGCCATCCAACAAGCAGCACAGCAGAGAGCACTCAGCTGCCAGTCCTGCTATTTGCTGGGACCCTTTGGATTCAATGACTCAGTGACCCCAGGGAAGCAGTTTGTGGGGAGTGAGAGCAGAAGGCAGATGGCCAGGTTGAGGACTGCAGCTGAGGCAGCCAAGAATAATTAGAGTGCCAACGGTTACCCCTTCCTTCTCCCTTTGCTATTCCTGTTTGCAGGGGTGTCTTGTCACTTACACGACACATCCACATACATAATATGTGCAGAAGTAAGCATACAAGTACGGGATATTTGTGGTCAAAATCTTCTTACTGATGCAGAGGCATGACTTAAAAGCTTTGGAGCCCATTGGGAGACAAGCAGGCCGCAAAGATAAGTGATGGCCGAGGAGAAAGGACACTTTGAGAGAATCAGCTGACACCAGGAGATGGGAAGTCCCTCGCATCCATCAGAGTCAAGGTCAGGGCAGTTAGCAGGGGAGAGAAATGCAACTAACCAGGACGACAGACCCATTGCTCACCGTGGTGTCCTGGGTGACTGGAACAGTGACAGCCAACATGTAGGACCGGTTCATGTAATGGTTTTTGCATGAAGAGTCTCAGCAGGGAGGATTTTAAATGGTCACAGCAGAGCAAGAAAGAGCAGGACTCTGGGGGACATGCTCACAGCCCAAATCAGGTAGTCAGAAGGTGGGTTTGACCAGCGGTTTCTACACTTCGGGATTTCACAGATCAAAATGTGGTAGACTATTATAGGGATGCCTACTTTTTATTTTGCAAATGAAAACACGAGTAACAAATTGACTCCCATAAACAATCTAATGAGAAAAAGACATTGAAAAAGAAAGGGCATTTTACTATCTAGGAAGGATGTCACCCCAGAATACATTTCAGTCCTTTAAACCGAATAGATTTTTCTTTGTGAAAACCTCACTCCATTGCCCGGGGTCCTGGGGTGGCTTACACACCAGCACAGAGACATCAGGAGTGAGGATGGGGGGGCCGGGGTGGCAAGCACCTGGGTTGTTTTCGGTATGGAAGGCTCATGGAAGGAGATCTGACGTTCTGCTCTGGAATGCTAGTGAGACTGAGTCCTGTCACCTTCAGTCTGCTTTCTCCTGGGGTGTCCCTCAGTTCCTGGAGGAAGAATGAGGAATCAAGAAGCTGGTGTCCTAACACCCTCATTGACACAACTTTCACAGTAAAAACTGGTGAGATTTGGTTCTCTTACCTCTGACCCTTTCCTTGTGTCCCCTCCTGCCCTTCCTCAGCCAGTGGGTTGAGTGCTTGTCCAAGGGCTGCTCTTGTCACCCTCCATTCTGCATGGGCGTGACACACCATGGCATCTTCTATCTTCAGGAATTCACAGCGTAACCAGGAAGAGAAAAGCACCACACGTGCCTTTGTCTCCTTCGCTCCCTGTAAGTAGAGTGGCTCACCAGAGCCAGGGGTGAAAATCTGTCCAGGGTTCCTGCTGTTGCAGGTGTCTTCTGTTTTCTGCTGCTATGACAGAATACCACAGAGTGGGTAATTGATATGCAATAGAAGTTTACCTGGCTCATAATTCTGGAGGCAGGGAAGTCCAAGGCTGAGGGGCCCCCTCTGGTGTGGGCCCTCCGGCTGCATCCTAACAAGGGAGAAGGCATTACATGGGCGAGACAGGGAGAGAGGGAGTCAAACTCATCTTTTATAATGTAAGGACCCCCCTCTCCAGACAGTGGACCCGCTCCTGAGATAACGAGTTAGTGCACTCAAGAGGGTAGATCCCTGGTGACCTAATCACCTGTTAAAGGCCCAGCTTCTCAAAACTGCTGCATTAGAGACTTTCCAGCACATGAGCTTTGGGAGACACATTCAAACCATAGCATCAGTTTTGCTCAAATCTGGTATGCTCTGATCTGGAAATACGGCCTCAGTATGCACTGCCAGTGTTTTGGTCAGTGCAAGAAGGAACAGACTCTATCAAGTTGCACCGAGGTTCATTGAATGGACATCTGAGAGATCTACCCAATGACATCTCTTTGTGCTTTCAAAACTGACCCCCGCAGGCCAATAAGAATTGACAGACTGTTGTATCTGGTTTTGGGTCTGCTGTGAATATATTAATCATCTGAGCATCTCCAATGCCCGGCAGGGAGTCTGTCCCTTATCTGCACTTAATAAATGTTGAATGAATTGGAATGGTCTGCAAGGAGAAAGTCCCCTGTGAGCTAAGCCTTCAAGAATGGGTGAGACTTGTGCGGCAATGGAGGGAAGGTGTTCTGGAGGGTGGCAGAGGAGAGAGCATCATGAATTAAGGGCATGTAGCTAGTCAACAAATATTTATTGAGCACCTACTATGTGCCAGGCAATGGATCTACTGGTCAGAAAGACAAGTAAACCAATGCTTACAATCATTTCAGGTAACAGTTGGGAAAAGTGCTAAGAGGGTGCCAGGCCAGAGGTGAGGGTTGCTTTAGAAAGAGCAGTCCTAGGCAGGTCCACCTAGGAAAGAGTGTTCTAAGCAAAAAGGACAGCGGAAGGAGCTTGGTTTTGCCATGAGCTTAGCCACACTGCACAGAAAGCTTGACAAAAGAATAGAGTTGGCTGACAAAACCGAGAGGTCTGGTGGACTGCCATTCAGTGTCTTTAGACACAAATTGCAGTCAGTAGCACCATGACCTCCCAGACGCGTCTTTATCCTTTCTCCCAGAACCTGTGAATATGCTGAGTTACACAGCAAAGGAGAATTAAGCATGCAGATGTCAGACGCACGCTGAGATGAAGATGAAGCTTGTCCTAGATTACTGGGGTGGGGGCAGTATTGTCACAGGGAAGAGAGAGAACCCGAGGAAGAGCAGCACGAGAAAGGCTCTGTCTGCTGCTGCTGTTAAAGACAGAGCTCCGGGCCACGAGCCAAGATACTCAGACCGCCCCTAGAGCCGGGCAAGGCCAGGAGAGGATTCTTCACGCCACCCCCAGAGCCTCCAGAAAGGAGTGCTGCCCGGCCAACACCTTGATTTTATCTCAGCGAGACCCATGTCAGACTTACGACCGGCAAGAGAGAGAATAAATTTGTGTGGTTTTAAGCCACTAAATTTATGGTAATTTGTTACAGCAGAAATAGATAACTGATCGATTTCGCTGCTGGGACCTGGGGTGGGTGCTGCTGAGACACCTAACTAAAACCTCAAAATACGGAAGTGGCCTTAGCACTGGGCAATGGGAAGAGCTGGGAAGAACTTTAAGAAGCCTGCTGTAAAAAGCCTAGATTGCCCTGAACAGCCCAGGTGGGTAGAAACAGGGATGTTAATGACCTTGCTGGTAGACACTCAGAAGGAAGTGGGAGGCCCCTGCGGGGAAGACACAGATTCTGTCAGAGAACACCCAGTGGTCAGGGGCGCTCGGGAGAAAAATAAGAAGCAGCTCCTGTCCTCTGCATCCTGTGACGGCCCTCCAGCCACCATCCAGAGTAGGCCAAGGGGACTCTGCTTTGGACACATCACATAAAGTGTATGTTAATGAACAGCACATACTGTTTCCATGTTCCTACATAATTTCCAGAATCGTCCTTTGGCCCGGCAGCCTGGAGTCCCCGTCGGTTACCTTGTCATCTTTCCTCCTCATTCCCTTTTTTTTCTTTTTTTTTTTTTTTGCAGTTTTTGGCCGGGGCTGGGTTTGAATCCACCACCTCTGGCATATGGGGCTGGCGCCCTACTCCTTTGAGCCACAGGTGCCACCCCTCATTCCCTTTTTTAAATGCTTGTAGAGATGATTCTGACATAAGCATCTTTTTCCAATATGTTATTGACTTATTTGATACTATTCATATTAAGTATAATTGGAGATAATAAAATTTGGTTTCTTTAAAAGCATCTAGTTTTTCCTCTTTCCCCCAAATAGACAATCCCTCCCAATGCTTAAGAAATAACCCAGCAAAAGCCTCCTAGATCCGGGTCACGGCACAACTT
Source organism: Loris lydekkerianus (assembly GCA_963574355.1). NCBI lineage: Eukaryota > Metazoa > Chordata > Mammalia > Primates > Lorisidae > Loris > Loris lydekkerianus. The sequence goes on along the minus strand of CAUYPK010141966.1, from coordinate 26,581 downwards.
GATTTCCAAAACTCCTGATTTCCAGGGACCAATGTCAGATGATGATTTTTTTTCCTTCTTGGTGCAACAGGAAAGCTTCTAGTGTGGTACTTGGCGGAGTGACTTATGCACTGGCAACATACCAACCTGTTTCTTATCAACGTGTCCAAGATTTACTCCTGGGAGACTCTGGCAGGGTCCAGAGAGCAGAAGGGTTATAAAGCCAGGAGGGCTCAGGGGAGAAACAGTGGGTCCTGCAGGTGGCCAGCACACAGCAGGACTAAGGTACCACTTGGGAGGTAGCTCGCACCTGTTCTCTCACCCGAACAAGGATGGAGAACAGAGAGGCCGGAGCCCCTCTGCCTGTCCCACCCAGGGAGGGGGTAAGTGCCAAGTCTAGGAAACTGTCACTGTCCCTGTCCCTTTTCCTCCAGGGGTGGAGGCCTGTGGAGGGAGGCGAAGACTCCAAAATGCTCCTAGCAAGGAGGAGAAGGGCGTCCTGGGAGAGCAGTGCAGGGAAGCGGCTATCCCCAAACCCCATGGCTCAGATTCTAACCCCATGGGTTAGTAAACGGGAGGCTGGATGGTGCTGGAGACACACCTCCCTCTGCCCCTCCAAGTTCCCCATCTTAAAGGGCCCAGGAGAGTCATCATATGAATGATGATACCCAAATCCTTCTCGGGCTATAACAAGGTGTGCTGGATGTGGGGCTGTGGGCAGTCATGGCGCTGATGCTATGCAGACTGAGAGGCAGCCACAGAGCCCACCCAGCCCCCTCCTCATGCTCTGGCTCTGGGGCCAGTTCCCTCAGAGCTGCCCGGGTTGTTGTGGTGCCCATGGCAGCTCCTGTCCATGAGCTTAGCCTTGTTTTTTTTAAGGGCTGTTCTAGAGCCAGAGGCAAGCAGTGGGTCCTCCGGGGCTCTGCTTGGTGCCCTCTTGTCTAGAATGCTCCCCCAGTGCACACACGGGTGCTCGCCCACCACTCAGGGTTCAGCTTCAAGGGCCCCTTCTCAGAGAGGCCTCCCTGCCCAGCCTTGGCCCTCCCCATCAGCCTATCTCGTCCCCACAGCATTCTTACTATTTGGAATCATCACGTTTGTCTTTTTCTCTGACCTGCCCTCACCTTCACAAGGGCAGCACCTTGCTGGGCCTTTCCCCGAATGCACACCCCTACCCCACACCCCAAATCCAGTGCAGGGCCAGGCACACAGGCAGTGCTCAGACGGTCTTCCAGGAGATACAAGAGAGGATGCTCTCCAGCCCCAGGTGCCTCAGAGCCCTGGCACCCCAGCCTCAGGCCGCCTTCCCCACCCAGCCACTTCCCCCTCCTCCCCTGGGCCCAACAGGGCTCCCCACCCCCTTCAGGGCCGAGCTGGCCCCACAGTGTGCCAACCTGGGCCTTCACCTCCCACAGCGGCTCCAGCCCACACTGGTGCTGGCGACCCTGAGCGCTGCCTTCGGCTCGGCCTTCCAGTATGGATACAACATCGCGGTGGTCAACACGCCACACAAGGTAGGCATAAGGCAGGCTGCTGGGTAGCTGGGCAGGACCCTCAGGGTGGGAGGCAGCTGCCATCTTCCCCTGAGGAGGCCTCCATCTTCCCTTGGCCTCCTGGGTGCTCTTCTCTGGGACTAGGGCATGCCTGGAGGTGCTGCTCCCAGGAATCCTTGGGACTCCCCGGGGGAGCTGGACTCCCTGCCCAGTACCTTTGATCCTCAGCCCCACTGCTCTCACCCTGGGAAGGCCCCTCATAGTTATCAAAGAGAATGGGGTCAAAGGTTGAACACTGTGACACTTGGGATTGAATTGGAGATGGGAAAGTAAAGGGGAAAAAAGAGATGTTCTTGTCAGGTGGGGGAGGACGGGAGGGCAGAGCGTCCCACAGCTTAGTAAAGGATGGTCAAGGGAGGGACATGGGGGGACCAGCTGTGCTGATGAGTCCAGGAAAGGACTGAGGACCAATCATGGCTTTGAACTTGGGGAGGGTGTGAGTGACCCTGATAAGGTTAGCTGAAAGGAGAGCTGGGGACAGAAGCTCCACTGGAAAGGTTCAAGAGAGAACAGGCAGAGGAGCAGAGATGAACAGACCACCTTTCTACGGAGCTCCCTACCTGGGAGAGACACAGGACAATATTTAGGTCAGCACGGGAGGCCGAGGCAGGAGGATCAGTTGAGGCCAAGACTTTGAGACCAGCCTGGACAATAACGAGGTTCCATCATCTCTACAAAAAATGTTTAAAGCCCGGAGCAGTGGCTTACACCTGTAATCTAGCACTCTGGGAGACTGACGCGGGTGGATTGCCTGAGCTCACAGGTTTGAGACCAGCCTGAGCCAGAGCGAGACCTCGTCTCTAAATATAGCCGGGCATTGTGGTGGGTGCCTGTAGTTCCAGCTACTATGGAGGCTGAGGCAAGAGAATTGTTTGAGCCCAAGAGTTTGAGATTGCTGTGAGCTGTGACACCACTGCACTGTACCCAGGGTGACAAAGTGAGACTCTGTCTCAAAAAAAAAAAAAGAAAGAAATTAACCAGGCATGGTGCTGTATACCTGTAGTCCCAGCTATTTGGGAGGCTGAAGTGGAGGATCCCTGGAGATCAGGATTTCGGGACAAGCCAGAGTAAAAGAGAGATCGCCCCCTAAAAATAGAAAAATAACCAGGCATGTGGCAGGCGCCTGTAGTCCCAGCTACTTGGGAGGGGAGGGGAGGAAGATTGCTTAAGCCCAAGTGTTTGAGGTTGCTGTGAGCTGTGATGACGCCACTGTAAACCTGCCCAGGCAACACAGAGTGTTGTGTCTCAAAAACAAAAACAAAAAACAATGCTTAGTGGAGGGAGATGAGGGAGTCACATTAGGTCTTCCTAGGGTAGGATTCCTAGGGCAGGAGCTGGGTTTTGCACTCATGGGAAGGAGCAGCAGAGAGGGAAAGACCAGGGATGCAGGACAGATGGGGACAACTCTAGGAAAGATGTCCTTGAAGAGGCAGAAGGGACAGGATCGAGCCTGGGGGCAGGGGTAGGCTGAGTGGTCATTCATGTGAGTATGTGAGTTCTGCTGTATGTTCAAAAATCAGCGTGATTATCGTCTAGCTACTGCATTGTAGGAGGGATGCAGTCTTGCAGATGGCACATGTTAAAATACACAGTACAATTACATGCATTCAGATATGTGTATGTATTACATTGTACATAAATTATTGTATTCATAATTGTTACTATTGATGGAATATCTTTTCTGAGACAAGAAATGTGCTATCACTTTATCACATTTAATGCTCACAAATTCTCTATCAGATATATTTCTATAACTGATGAGGAAATTAAGGCATTAGAGGCCACATAACTTGCCATAAGCCATACAATTAGTAAGAATATTTTCTATATTGCCTTTGAAAAAATCTCTAAAAAGTGATTGTTTAAAATGTTTTAATTTAATTTAATTTATTTATTTTGAGACAGAATCTCACTTTGTCACCCTGGGTAGAGTGCTGTGGCATTATAGCTCACAAAAACCTCAAACTCTTGGGCTCAAGAAGAACCCCCTTCCCAAGTAGCTAGGACTACAGGCTCCCGCCAAAACACCACCTAGTTTTCTTCTATTTTAGTAGCGATGGGGTCTCTCTCTTGCTCTGGCTGGTCTCAAACTCCTGAACTCAAGCAATCCTCCTGTCTTGGCCTCCCAGAGTGCCAGGATTACAGGCGTGAGTCACCGTGCCCAGCCTAACAGCGAATTATTAACAATTTGTTTTGTGCAGTGTGGTTCCTCCTCTCAACCTGCCATACAGTAGATTCGTTTATTCTCAGGTAACAGCAGGAAGTTAGCAAATGCAATCATGTCCCAGAGGTATTGGCAGAAGTAGTCTCGTACCATGCCAAGTGGCCCCCGAGAGCAGTCAGCCATCATTTCCTATGAGTTGCACAAGATTCTTGGGTGTGGATGAGACAATGTTTTCCAGGTCTTGAAGTCATTCTACAATGAAACCTACTTCGAGCGACACGCCACCTTCCTGGATGAGAAGCTCATGCTGCTCCTGTGGTCTTGCACCGTATCCATGTTTCCCCTGGGAGGCTTGCTGGGGTCCCTGACGGTCAGCCTGCTGGTTGACAAATGTGGCAGGTAAACGGAAGGTGCGCTGTTCCCACATGGAATTCACAGTAGTAAGCCTCACTGTCTCTCAGTCACTGAGCCCCTGAAGGGGAGATGATGTAACCCTAAAAATCAGGTCTGAAATCTAGCCTTCACTTTGTCACAGACATCATGACCTTAAAGCCAGTTCCTGGCTTTCTCTGGGATTTCTTTCCCAGGCAGTTTCATGGCAGAACCATTCCCTCCCATCACCCACCGCAGAGGCCAGGTGGCCTTGATCTCAAAGTTCCTACTTAGCTCAGCACCTGTGAGTGCTTCTAGCAGGTGTTTGATAAGTGCTTGCTGACTGACCTCCATTGGGGTCAGGTGATCGTGGCTCCCAGGGCTAGCAGCTGCAGCCCCTCCCTGCACCAACCCATCAGGCTCTTTGTTGCTGGGGTTTGGTGTCTGCCCGAGTCACTTCACTGGCCACCATCTCGTCTCTACTTTGGAGATGAAGACTAGGTAGGTCTTTGTACTTTGTCTGCCTTCCACAGATGCACTAATCTCTCCGCCTAAGCCCAGGTGCTGCCAAGACGTGACTCCCCAGATAAGGAAGGATGAACAGGTCAAGGTCCCCAGGAAGGAAGAGTGTGAGCCAAAGCCTCAGGGCGGGGGTAGGGGTGGGGGTGCGGTGGCCTGGCATAGGTCAGCCCCCACTCACTCTCAATCCACATTGACTCTGGACTTGTGCCAAGTTAGGCAGTTTGCAGGAGTGAGCGGAAAGGCCTCTGAGAAAAACTGACTCAAGAAACCACAGCAACTCAGTCTTCAGGCAAAAGGGAAAATAGTGCAGATTTGAATATTAATCATGTGGTTACTAAGACAGGCTTCACAGGGCCTCTTCCTGTGAGGACTTGATTAACAGCTTGCCATACTTTGTGCATTTGAAGGAAATATTCAATGTATTGTAATTGTGCCATAAATCAGGTGTTTTCTGTCATCTACTCTGGTGTTCTCAGCTAGGCAGAGTGATTGGATTATTCTAGAAACCCAGACTTGGCCTCCACTTCCTTTCCTGAACCCCACAGTCATAGAACCTTGGTGGTGGAGGAACCTTGGGGCTAATCTCATTACCACCACTATTTTGCCGATAAGAAGACTGAGCTGCTGAGGAATGTGGTCGAGGGTCCCAGCCCCCCTGAGGCTGACAGTCTTCCTGGTCATGGGAATGGCTGGGGGTCGGGAGGAGGGTGGGAACACATGGGGGCTATTTATTCTCCTGGCAGCTGACCCTAGCTCTGCATGTTCTGGCTCTGGCCACAGCTCTCTGGGGTGTGGCAGCCCCAGGAGACAAAAGTGGTCTGAGAAAGCCCCTGTGCACATCTGTGGATTCCCTGGTGAGTCCTCAGTGCTGCTGAGCCAGGGATACTTCCCTGGAGATTCAACACTCCCTCTGCTTGGCTTCAGAGCCCTGTTCACTGGGGTTCCTCTAGATATGGGGGAGCCACAAAGGTAGAGAGCCTGGGGCTGCTGGCAGCTTCAGCACCTCCTGACCTGAATGGGGGGAGAGAGGAGGAGGGAGGGAGGGGGAAGAGGGGAAGAAAGACAAGGAAGGAAGGAGGGAGAGAGAGAGAGGAAAACAAGACCAGGCCAACAGCAACCCCACAGCTGGGGAGCTGTCTGCCTCCCCATCCACTCCCAAGCCAAAGGCAAGGGGGCAGCAGGGGCAGGGGAGCCTTGTCTCCAGCATGGAGCAGGATCAGGAGACAGGATGGGTCTCAAGGGCACCAGATGCACCAAATGTGGTGCTGTTTTTCAGACATTCCTTCCCTTCCTCTCAGAAGCTAGTGGTTTTTCAGCCTTGGACAGGACCTTGGAAATCACCTAGTCCAGCTCTGAATCCAGTTTAACATTCCTGCCCATCATCGTGTCTGACTCAAATACCCCCCGTGATGGGGAGATCTCCACTCTGAGACAGCCCATTCCTTCTTCCTTCCCTGCCATTTCTCAGGCAGCTACAATTGTTAGGAGGACCCCACACTATCCCACTCCCACTGACCCCAAATCTTCCTTCCTGAGCACCTATTTTTTTCTCGCTCCCCTATTTGTTCTTCCCATCTGTCTTAGCTCAGGCTAACAAAGCACCAGGCAGGTGGCTTAAACTACAGACCTTTATTTCTCCCAGTCGGGAGGCCAGAATTTCAAGATCAAGGTGCCAACAAATTTAGTTCCTGGGGAGGGTCCACTTTCTGGCTTATAGACGGCCTTCTGCCTGCTGTGTCCTCACAGGGCAGAAAGGGAGCGAGATTTCGTGCATATCTCTTCTTATAGGGCACTAATTCCACCAGGAGGACACCCCCCCCCCGCCTCATGACCTAATCAATTGCCTCCCAGGTGCCCCACCTCCTGATGCCACCACCTTAGGGTTAAGGGCTTCAACATATGGATCCATCAAGCACAGTCCAGCCCATAGCCCATCCAGCAACACTTCCTCAGTCACATTCCCAGCCCCTTTGTAATGACCAGCCTGGAATATGTTGAGAGGACCTCAGTGTCACTCCCTGACCTCTGGGCTGCTATCTTTGCAGAAAGGGTGCCCTATTGATCAACAACATCTTCGCCATCATCCCTGCCATCCTGATGGGAGCCAGCAAAGCAGCCAAGGCTTTTGAGCTGATCATCTTTTCCCGAGTGGTGCTGGGAGTCTGTGCAGGTAGCCGACCCAGGCTCACCTCAGGGGAGGGGGCTCTTTGGCCAGAGTCTGGCTGGCACTGTCTGCCTCTTTGTCCTTTCCAGGCATCCTCCTGTCTCCCTTTCCAGGCCCTCATGAGCCTTCTGCTTTCTAGTCCTTCCCTTTACTCAGCAAAATCTTCAACCAAGGAAGGCTTTAAAAACACACTTTTACCCTGCAGCAAATAACTTATAAGGTTTCATAAGATATCTTTCAAAGAAGACGTAGAGTTTCAACTGAGGAGAGGGGGCTGTGAGTCAAAGGAAAATATAATTCAGGGTCTTAGGCAGCAGCTGAGGGAGCTTTAACTATCATAGTCTCTTTTCTTTTCTTGAGACAGTGTCACTTTGTCACCCTTGGTATTGTGCCGTGGATCATAGCTCACAGCAACCTCAAACTCTTGGGCTCAAGCGATTCTCGCCTTAACCTCCAAAGTAGCTGGGACTACAGGCGCCCATCACAATGCCCAGCTATTTTCAGAGATGAGGCCTCGCTCTGGCTCAGGCTGGTCTCAAACCTATAAGCTCAGGCAGTCCACCTGCTTTGGCCTCCCAAAGTGCTATGATTACAGGTGTGAGCCCCCTCGCGCAGCCTTTTTTTTTAATTTTTTTTGAGACAGAGTCTTAGTCAACCTGAGTAGATGTCATAGCTCACAGCAATCTCAACCTCAAACTCTTGGGCTCAAGCAATCCTCTTGCCTCAGCCTCCTGTGTAGTTGGGACTACAGGTGTCAGCCACAACGCTCAGCTAATTTTTCTGTTTTTAGTAGGGATGGGGTCTTGCTCTTGCTTAGGCTGGTCTGAGCTCAAGTAATCCACACACCTCAGCCTCCCAAAATGCTAGGATCACAGTCACTACACTTGGCAATAGCAGTTTCTTCTATTTAAAAAAACTTACATGAGTAATCTGTGCTTTAGAAAAATCAGAAAATAAACAGAAGCAGTAAAGTGACCTTCATGTCCCACTACCCAGGGGTAGCCTACAGGCTTAGTCTCCCCCACCCCCACCTGCCACTCATACAAGTGGCCCAACCCAGCAGCTAGAAAGAAAAGCTGTCCTCATCTCACCCCGGTGATCCTCCCCTGGGTGGAGGCTGAGGATTCTGGAGGGATTTTGTTACTAAACATCAAGATTGGCCTGTTCCCATCTCCACAGAGGGGCAGTCAGCGTGGAGAAACTCAAGGGTTATGAAACAGGATTTAATGAAACCCCAGGCCCCCATGTCCACTTTTCACCTCCCCTGATCTCTGCTTTGCCTGGACCAGGCATCTCCTACAGCGCCCTTCCCATGTACCTGGGAGAACTGGCTCCCAAGAATCTACGGGGCACAGTTGGAACAATGACCGAGGTTTTTGTCATCGTTGGAGTTTTCCTAGCACAGATCTTCAGCCTCCAGGCAGTCCTGGGCAATCCTACAGGTAACCAGCAGCACACGTAGGTCACAGGGGAAGCCAGGGCTATGGCACACTGGGGCCGGGCATTGGCTCAGCTGGGCCTGACCTTACTGATAGACCAGGTCAGATGGGGCCTGACAGGTGACCTTAGGCTGGGCCACATGCAGCTGGGTGGACATGCATGATCTTGAGGAGGGCTATTCTGGTGAGTGATGGGGACACATTGTGCTTGGGAACGAATGGGAGGCAAGGACTTAGGGACAAGCAGTGTAGATGACTCTTAGGAGTTTTACAACATAGAGGAGGTGAGTGGTAGCTAGAAGGGGACGTAGGGTCAGAGAAGCTGGGAAGATATCAGCATATATGGCTGCTGTAGGAATGATCCAGGGGGAGGGAAATCAATGCAGGGGTGAGCAGGGGTGCGGCCACCATCACCGTTACCTGCAGCCATTTTCTTCTGGTGGCTTCTGTTTTCTCAGTGGCAAGGTGGTTGCCTGAGAGTGAGGGTTAGGGACATGGTAGAGGTTTAGGAGAGAGGAGAGACTGTGAGATGGTCATCACGTAGGGCTGAGTAAGAGGAAGGACACAGGCCAGCATGAAAGGCCCTTGAACATGGTGGGAGATTTTCATACACATTTTCAAATGACCCCATGGATCTATGTCTTTGTATTCCCCCACAGTACCCTGAAGAGACTCAGGGACACAGAAGCTGGCGGGTGCTCAATGAAAACTCATTAGTAATGATGTCCCCAGCTGGCCTAGTGCAGCTGAACATCAAGCACACTAATGAGACAGGCATCAGCCACCTGGCACCGATGCTTAGCACGTGGAGCCTCCTTCACCCTCAACATGATGCCCTTTCCTTACCGGATACTTTTATATTAGTATTATTGTCTTCATTTTATTCATGAGAAAACTGAGCTCAGAGAGTCTGAACAACTGTCAGGGGTGGGAGGCAGCAGGGTCTGTTCTCTCCCAGGGGTCTCAGGACTGCCCCCTCAGCCCCTGGGAAGGAGCTCGCACAGCACATGCAGCCCTCGGTCATGCAGAGGTCATGCCCGTTCCAGCCACACAATCAGGAACAAGAAACAAGATGTAGCTTCATTTTATCTAGGGCTCAAGCTTTTTTTTTTTTTTTTTTTGAGACAAGAGTCTCACTTTGTTGCCCTGGGTAGAGTGCTGTGGCATCACAGCAACCTCAAACTCTTGGGCTCAAGAGATCTCTTGCCTCAGCCTCCCAAGCCTCAGTCCCAAGCTGGGACTACAGGTGCCCGCCACAACGCCTGGCTGTTTGTTTGTTGCAGTTGTCATTGTTGTTTAGCAGGCCCCAGTCAGGATGGAACCTGCCAGTCCCGGTGTATGTGGCTGGTGCTGAAACCACTGTGCTGCAGGCGCCTAGCCAGGCTCAAGCTTTTAAATCATATCCTATTCCGAAGAAAAGCAGTGCTTTTCCTGCAAAATAATTAAAAATATATATTAGTTTGATTGTAATTATTTTCTCTATTTTGTATGTGAAACTCCTTTGTGGGTGGGTGGGTACTTGGTTCTACCCAAGAGCAAGAGTGCTATGGGCCAGTGGTGGGAGCCAGAGGGGGTGGCCAGAGCCCCTCCGATCCCTGAGTCCTTGGCGCTGGCTCCTTGCAGGCTGGCCGGTGCTCCTGGCACTCACGGGGGTGCCCGCCCTGATTCAGCTGCTCTCCCTGCCTTTCTTCCCCGAGAGCCCCCGCTATACCCTGATTCAGAAAGGAGAAGAAGCCACAGCACGGCAAGGTCTGAACGCGCAGGCCCCTCCACCCCACCGTGGGAGGGCACGGTCAGGGCTGAGGGCTGGGAGTTTAAGTGGGGTCTGCAGGGGGAGTGGAGATTGGGTCACGGCCACGGACAGTGGAGGGAAGCGGGAGGTGAGGCGGCAGTCATAGTGGGCCGCGTCGCCCATAAGGGGGTCCAGCCCACAGGTGGCGCTGTGCTCCCTGCAGCTCTGCGGAGGCTGCGAGGCTGCGCAGACGTGGAGGCCGAGCTGGAGGACATGCGCACTGAGGCCCGGGCGGAGCGCGCAGAGGGCCTCCTGTCGGTGCTCAACCTCTGCGCCTTCCGGCCGCTCCGCTGGCAGCTGCTCTCCGTCGTGGTGCTCATGGCCGGCCAGCAGCTGTCGGGCATCAACGCGGTACGCGGGGACCTGGCCGGGAGGAGTGGCGAGGGGAGGAACAGACTGAGCAGAACCAGATCTGACTTGGGGACATGGCGGCTGTGTCCTCTCCCCACACGCCACCGGCTGTACTTTTCTCTGACTTCAGAGATTTTTCTTTGCTTCCCAGTCCCCAAGAGAAAATGCCTGGAGCTAACAGTTCTTCCCCCTCTATGCAAGAGACCCCGAGACTGAAAAGAGCAGAGATCTCCTGGAACCCATCTCGGGTCCCCAGAGTAGGGGTCAGGAGCTTCCACCAGCCCTGCTGTTAGTGGCATCACTTTCCGTGAACACGTTTAACTGTGAATAAATCTGTGCTGAGTGTGGAGGGGAGGGTGCCTTCCAGAAACGTCAGAGGTTGGGTGTGTGACCCATTGGCGCCCTAGCGAAGTGCCAGGAAGAGGTGGCCTTGGGCCAGTAGGGCTCATGGCTGTTTAACAAGCCTCTTTGAAGGGCTGGACAGCCTGGGGGCTAGGAAGGGCCACCAAATGGGGACAGCATAACATGGTTTTTGGAAGTGCTGCTTGTGCCAGCATCCTTGGTGCTTGGCCAGAAGCCAAGCTGAATGTGGGGTTGATCTGGCCCAGAGTAAGAGATGAGAAATCGTTCCATGGGGCCTGAGCTCATAGAACAGCAAAGTGACGGAAGGAAAAGTCTTCTTAAATACTGTGTGGTCTGGTTCCCATTCCAAAGACAGAACCCTAGACCCAGAGAGGGGCAGAGCCAGGCTCTGTCCCTATTGTCCTGACCCCATCACCTACTGCAGCCCTCCTTCCTGTCTGAGGCCCCCCTCTCCCTGCAGGCTTCAGGCCTATTTGCTGGCCAGTGGCCCAGGTCCTCAGGCCTCTCTGCACAGCCCTGTGTTTTTGTTTAGATCAACTACTACGCAGACATCATCTACGTGTCCGCTGGCGTGCAGGCTGATCATTCCCAGTACATAACTGTGGGTGCTGGTGTGGTCAACATAGTGATGACCGTCATCTCGGTGAGTGACCAGGAGGCTGCCTGCTGGGAGGGCCCTGAGCAGGTGTCCCCAGGCAGACAGGAACCCCACAGAGTCAGCTGAGTTTTGTAGCCCTGGCCCTGGGGTCACTTAAAGGACATGGACTTTTGGATGACCACCTGTGTGACTTTAACCAGGCAACTCAGAATACTTCCCGGTTGCTTCCTGCACAGAATCGTGATTGCAAATACCTTATATTCTGATGTAGGTGTTACTTTTCATTGATGCAATAATATTTTTCCAGAGTTTAATATTTAAAATCTGGGCCACTTAATCTTCGCTACACATGTCGCATTAAAAAGGGTGAATCCACAGAGGTGCACTAACTCAATAAAGGTGGGTGATCACGATATTCCTTTCACTGGGACAATTTCAATTTACCTTCTACCAGTTTTATTATTATTATTATTATTATTTTGCAGTTTTTGGCCAGGGCCAGGTTTGAACCCGCCACCTCCAGTATATGGGGCCAGCGCTCTATTCCTTTGAGCCATAGGCGCTACCCCAGTTTTATTATTATTTTTGATTCCTGTTTATTCAGTTACCAGTGAGAGTAAATGGTTTTTAGGAAATTATTTATTTGTATTTTCTCTGGAGCTAGTTTAAGTCCTAAGCTCTTAAGCAGGGGTCCTCAAATTGCGACCCGCGGGCCACATGCGGCAGTGTGATTGTATTTGTTCCCATTTTGTTTTTTTACTTCAAAATAAGATATGTGCAGTGTGCATAGGAATTTGTTCATAGTTGTTTTTTTTCAACTATAGTCCAGCCCTCCAGCGGTCTGAGGGACAGTGAATCGGCCCCCTGTTTAAAAAGTTTGAGGACGCCTGGTTTAGAGGAACAGGGAGGGAGAAGTAAAGGAAAACAGCAAGGGAGGATGACAGGAGAATTGAAGAAGAGGTGAGAGGCCCCAGCCCTCCTCTTAGCCCCTTCTTCCTCCTACGGGATCCTGGTCTCCTCCCTTTGCTCCTCTGGGGCAGGATCCAGCCTGTGTCGTCCTCCTCTAGAAGAATGATCACAATAGGACCTCCTTCCCCATCAGCCTACCTGGAGAAGCCCAAGACAGAAAGATAGACCCTCTCTCTCTCTCCCGCTGGAGGAGCAGGGTCTGGGCACCAGGCAGCCATTGGCCTCATCTCGCTGACATATTTGAAATACAATACTGGGATCCCCATTTTGCTGCTGTCTGGCCCTCCTGAATGGCAGTGATAACCCCTGTCTGAGGGTTGCTGGGAGGATTGGCGGTACCATGAGTCAAGAGACTGTGCAGGGCCTAGCCCTGAGCGGGACAGCAGGGATGGGGTAGAAGTAGAAGTAACAACAGAAGCAGAAGAAAGGAAGGAACATGGCCTGAGTGGGGACTGCTGGAGAAGGAGCTGGCTGAGTGGAGGTGCCCGTCCATAAAGTGGAAAGGGGGTGGGGGTGAGTAGGACCCTTCTGATTGAGGCCAGGTTTCAGATGGAGTCCATTGGAGTCCCTGAGAATGGGAGAGATCCATTGTTTTTGTTTTTGAGACAGAGTCTCACTCTGTCCACCCAGGCTAGAGTTCCATGCATTAGCATGGCAACCTCAAATTCCTGGATGCAAGCCATCCTCCTGCCTTGGCCTCCCAGAGCTCTGGGACTACAGGCATGAGCCCAGCTGGAGAGGTCTATTTTTTAATGTAGGTTTTGTTATTATTCAGGTGTGCTAAGACCAACAGGTCAGGAAACAGTTGTTGCCGAAAAGACATTGATAATTTGTTTCTCACAGTTCCCATAAGGAGGGGGCCTACCATGCCAAACAGGACCACAGGGCCACACAGGAAGTGCTGGGCTGGTCAGGAGTGGAGGAACCAAGGGGAGAAATATGAGCAAGAGTCTTCATTGTGGTTTCTGTGGAAAGGAATGGGCGAGGCAGGGTAGGCAGGTTTAGAATTAGCTGGCGTAAATACCAGGCTCTGAAGCACCTGGCCCTGGGTGATTACAGGGCAGGTACACGGAGTGTGCAAGCCCTCTCCAGGTGTTGGGAGGTGCAGGCCTGGACTGGTCAGCTCCCAAAGGAAAGGTGCTGTCTGGGGAGCTCCTGTTTGCTGTCTCTAGGAGTTGGCCAGCTGTGGGAGGGGCAGTCCCCCCAGGGCCAGCAAGGTACCAAGATGTCAAAACATCTCAGAAACTAGAGAATGTCGTTATTCCAGTTGGGAGGAAGGGGGTGCAGGGACCCTAGATCCCTGACGTCTGCAAATGACTAGAACAAGGAATGGTCCCAGTGTAGGGCATAAACCTCAAACACGTGTCAAAGTAAGCAGCCTACACCCCATGCACAGGCACAGGGGTGAGAAGGGGATACCCGAGGGGGCCCGTGAGAGGGAGTGGAGGCTCAGCCCAAGAACTCCAGGCTCTTCACAGCCCACACTCTCTCCCCAGGCTTTCCTGGTGGAGCGACTGGGGCGGCGGCACCTCCTGCTGGTCGGCTACGGCATCTGCGGCTCTGCCTGCCTGGTGCTCACCCTGGCACTCCTCTTCCAGGTCTGAACTCACATCCTGTCCCCAGGGTGGGCAACCCTGGCAGGGGGTGGGAGGGGACAAGCATGGACAAGTATTCTGCAATGCTGTCATCCTGGAGCTCGTGAGGGTCAAGGAGGGTTTGGCTCATCTATACTTGCAAACAGAGAAATAAACACACTGGCCCAGCTGCCGTGTAAAGGAGAAACAGAACAGTTTGCACTAAAATGTATGTTTCAGGCTCGGCGCCCATAGCACAGTGGTTACGACACCAGCCACATACACCAAGGCTGGAGAGTTTGAACCCAGCTGGGCCAGCTAAACAACAATGACAACTGCAACAAAAAATACCCAGGTGTTGTGGTGGACACCTGTAGTCCCATCTACTTGAGAGGCTGAGGCAAGAGAATCATTTAAGCCCAAGAGTTTGAGGTTGTTGTGAGCTATGACGCTACAGCTCTCTACAGAGGGTGACAAAATGAGACTCTGTCTCAAAAAAATAAAATATATGTTTCAGTATGTAAATACAGGGGCACAACTGTGCTAGAAAACACCCTCTGATAATGAGAAGGTGTTGATTTAAGGGTGGCAAGGGCACCCCGTTCAAGAAGGAGAAGGACACAAGCATAGGGTTCAGTGTGGACTAAAGAAGAAACTGGCAAGAGGAAGTAGGGACTGTGGACCAGCGGCTTTGCATGTGATAGAGAGAAAAACAGCCTCCACTGAACAAGAGCAGCACACCAGACAAATGTGAGGGTCAGGCTGGAGGAAGAAGTGCGATATTCTAGCAAGTGAGCTTGTCCTTGAAATAATCCCCCAGGTAATAAACTGGGGCAGAGCTCTCATGAAATGCTCCCCTGTGTCAAGGTGTATGTCAGTCTGTGATATTAAAAATATTCTAGAGACCAGATTAAAACAAACTGGGAAAAGAAATACTAAAGGGAAAGGCTAAAAAGAAATTGAGAATAGTATAACAGTGAGGTTAAAACCTTTCAGGTCAGGCCAGGGGCTCTGGGAGGCCAAGGCAGGTGGATCACCTGAGTTCACATGTTCAAGACCAGCCTGAGCAAGAGGGACACCCTGCCTCTAAAAATAGCCAGGTGGGAGGCTGAGGCAACAGGATTGCTTGAGCCCAAGATTTTGAGGTTGCTGTGAGCTATGACAGCACAGCACTCTACTAAGGGTGACAAAATGAGACTCTTTCAAAAAAAGAAAGCAATTTTTGTTCTCGTCTTCCTCTCCTGCCTACAGAGCCCTTGAGGCCCACATAGGTGTCAGAAATCCAGGTGTTGCTCCTTCCCTCGGGGCAGAAAAGTGGGCCTGCATGTGAACCCCTCTGCACATGGGGCTCCCAGCCAGGCCCTCTCACCCCAGACAGTCCTACCTCTCCCCACAGAACACAGTCCCTGCGCTGTCTTACCTTGGTGTCATCTGTGTCTTTGCCTACATCTCAGGACATTCCATTGGGCCCAGTGAGTACCGCACAGCTCCCCCCCTGCCACCACCATCCTGGACCTCATCTGTCCCTCCCATGCTCCTGGGGATGAATGGAGGGCTTCAAACCGCCACTTCTGCACAGATCCCACCCATTCTGAAAGGTGCAGTTCACTTTGCCTTTCCTGACGACATTCCAGTTAACGTTCATTCACTCAAGGGACATTTACTAGGTACCAACCAGTGTCACAGCCAGGTGGTGCCCCACTAATCTTTGGTGGCTCTCAGAGGTGCCCAGACTTGGGTCTGATGCCCAACAAGGAGATGAACCTTTGCAGAGAAAGAGTGTGCACCAGCCAGACCCCCGTGGGGAACCTCTTAGTCCCCCCAGTTTGGTGCCTCCAACTGCTATAATCCTTTTGTATTGTCCCCACATGCATGAGCCAGTGGCTTTGGGCTTTCACCTGGGCCCACCTCTCAGGCAGCCCCTGAGACTCCAGACTCCCCCTTGTCCCACCACCTACCCCCAGTGTGTTCTAAGAAGCAAATCTCGTTCTCCCAGTTGGGAAAGACTCCCTCTGACAGCAGAGACCCTAATAACATTCCCTGCAGTATCTTCGTTTTGTCCATAAACTGAAGTAAAGGAATTTACCCATTGACCACACGCTGATGGCTGCCTAGGCTGTGCTGTGTCAGGCATAAAAAAGAGACCAACACAGTTGTATTTAAGGATATTTCAGAAGTGGGGGTTTTGGCAGGAAGCCTTCCCAGTGTATTTCAAATATGGTAGCAGGAGGCCTTCATGGGAAAGAGTGTACATGAGAGAGAGAGAGAGAGAGAGCCCTGCGTTCCAGGCCGCTCCACCTGTGTTGCCCGGGACGGGTCTCTGTGCGTCTGCCAGCCTCGCGGTAACCAGGGGTGCACACAGATGCGAGGTCAGACGTGGACTGACCCCACGTTCCATTTGGGCCCTGTGGGAGGGCTTAGTTGCAGTGGTCCTGGTGAAGAAGGGGGTGACACCCATGCTGGGGAGCAGAGCCCTCAGGAAGGGAGCCCTCCTCTCTCAACTGCCCAAGGGCAGCTTCCTCCCGGGGCTCTGATTTCCCTCCACGTGCATTTTCCGCTTGCCACTGTCACCCTAAAGGCAGGAAACTGGCCAGGGGCAGGAGCTGAATCTTACTCTTTCTGTGCATAAAACCAGATCTATACAGTATCCCCGTGGCAGTAAATTTTCACAGGATGGCGATTGTGGGGGGAAGGGAATGGCTTCGGACGTTTTAGAGAATGCGCCCTAAGGGGGCTATAATGGAAACCAGCTGAGAAGGAGACTTACCCCCAAAGACAGGTGTGGCCGGCAGGCGCTGCCGTTCCCAGACCCGCCACCGGAGGGCAGCCGAGCCCGCTGCCGGTCGACGGCCTAGAACTGGACAGTGACCGGCCACAGAGGAACGGCTTTCAGAAAACCCCCGCCTGTGGGGCAAAGGCACATTCGTTCCTGGCTCTCGCTGCCCACTGCTCCCAAGAAGTTTTCCATTCACTCCACTTCCATAACACAAACCTTCTGGGCCTTGAAGGAACTTAGCGATGGAAATTAAATTCCAGGCTCAAGTTCCACTGGGCCTTTTCAGCTCCTGCCCTGAGCGCGCCCTAGCGTCGTGGGTGGGGTGGGCTTCCTTTCCGGTCGCCAGCCGCGGCAGGGGCAGCCGGGTCAGGCCCGTACCGGCGCTCTGGGGGTCTAGGTCTGAAGCCAGGACAGACCATGTCCCGCCAGCCCTGGGGACCCTCCAGCTTCTCCGCCCTGCAGGTCCCGTCCCCTCCGTGGTGAGGACGGAGATCTTCCTGCAGTCCTCCCGGCCAGCCGCATTCGTGGTGGACGGGGCGGTGCACTGGTTCACCAACTTCATCGTGGGCTTCGTGTTCCCATCGGTTCAGGTGGGCCAGGGCCCCTTTCTCCACCTCTGCCTCAACCCTGGGATAGGAGTTTCAGGGGTCAGCAGTAGCCCCTTCTGCCAAAACCTCTGACAAGTCAACAAGGGGCGGGCAATTTTCAGACGCTGAAGGTCGCTGGGCACGTGAGGCTGCTGCCACCAAACTATAAACACGGGTTTCCCACTTGCTGAAGGGAGTGCCTGGTGAGGGGCTGGTTCCTCGGGGGCTCTGACCTGCCAAGGTCAAAGGCAACAGGCCACAAACTAGAGCGGGGATTTTCTTTCTGGCTTTTCTTCCTTTTTTTTTTTTTTTTTTTTTTTGAGACAGAGCCTCACTTTGTCACCTTGGAAGGGTGCCATGGCATCACAGCCCACAGCAACCTCAAACTCTTGGGCTCAAGTGATCCTCTTGCTTCAGCCTCCCAAGTAGCTGGGACTACAGGTGCCCGCCACAAAGCCCAAAGTTTCACTTTTGCTCAGGCTGGTCTTGAACCTGTAAGCTCAGGCAGTGCACCCCCCTGGGCCTCCCATAGGCTGAGATTGCAGCAGTGAGCCACCGCTCTGGCCTTTGGAGCAGGGATTTTCAACCTGTGAGCTGCAGCTGGAGGATCTTAGGTGTGCTGTGAAAACTTTTAAAGATCATTAATTAAATCATTTTCAAACGTAGTTCAAAGCACAGTAAGTATATTCTTTTTCTTTTTAATTTTTTTTTTTTTTTGATCAACATAATTTAAGCGTGTGATGGAAGTTTAGGTTCAAGTGTGCCATGAGATTAAAAAAACAAAAAAAGGTTGAAAAACGCTGAGCTAAAGCCAGAGAGGGAGCAAATCTCTCCACCTGCTTCCTGTTTCTAAGATGTGATACGACTTTGAGCTCAGTGAACTCAGCACCTTCAGAGCCTGGAATCTACCCCTGTTGTCACAGGGCTAAGGATTCCTTTTTTATATTGGGGGGGGGGTCAATTTTCTAGCTATTTTACTCCTCCAGGCTGCCCAGAAACTCCTTTATGACTCACAAAGGCTTCAGCCAGAGCTGCCCTGCGTGTCTTTCTCTCCCCACTCCTGCTCCCTCGGTCTAGGTGGCCATTGGGGCCTACAGCTTCATCATTTTTGCCGGAATCTGCCTGCTCACTGCTTTGTACATCTACCTGGTTATTCCTGAGACCAAGGGCCGAACGTTTGTGGAGATAAACCGCATTTTTGCCAAGAGAAACGGGGTGGAGATTCCAGAGGAGAGGAAGGAAAAAACCACCGACACTGGGCCTCATATGTCCTCCAAGGCTACCAAGAACACTTCCTTTTAGTGGCTCTGCGGGGTATCCACGTGCTCATATTGGGCTTCCCTCCATGACAAAGGGGATTCCCTGCCCCAGGCTCTGAGACTTTAGTGTCCCCAGTGGCTACTGGAAGACAAGTTTTGTCCCTGATTTAGTTGAGAAGCAGTTGGGTTCATTTCCAAGCTGGTCACTGGGAGGATGACAGGACAGGCAGGTACATGAGTATGGATCGGTGAGACCCAATTCTCTGATTCTACATTGGTGCCCAAACTCAAATGGTTTATGGAGTGTCTTTTTAAAAGTAAAACTTTGCAAGTTCAGCAATTGTTATGGAGACAAGAGTGTTGCTTAGAGAATCAAAGGCTACGGAGCCCACTGGCTTCCTCTGTGCACGCTGTGACTGTGGATTACGCAGCTGATCCTGGCTGGTGCTCACCACTCTGAGCTGCAGGTCCCAGGGCAACTGGGCAAGAGGGTTAGAGCTGTTCTCAGTTTTAGAAAAGCAGCTCCAAGGGCGGTGTCTGTGGCTTAACGGAGTAGGGCACTGGCCCCATATGTCGGAGGTGGCGGGTTCAAACCCATCCCTGGCCAAAAACTGCAAAATAAATAAATAAATAAACAAACTCAAAAAAAAAAAAAGAAAAGAAAAGCAGCTGCAAGTCAGTACCCTCCCTAGGCCGGGGCAGTTAGTTGTCATCCTCCCACACAAGGCCCTGCATTCATTTCCCTGCTGCAGGCCACACTTGGCTGTCTGTCGCCCACAGAGCAAGCTGAGCCCTTGGCGTAGCACGGTTTCCTGCCACCACCCCGTGTACTTTCAAACATTTGTGCCTTCCTTTCTGGGTGCTTTCATGTACTGCTTGGCCGAACGATCAAAACGCCACCCAGCCCTCAAAACTCAGCTTGAATGTGCCTTTAGAACCTCTCCTGTCCTATGCTGGGGGGGAGGGGGGAATCCCCTCATGTCTGGAATCACTGTGAAGCTTTTTCTATCAGAGGACCTGTCACTCTATATATTATTAGTCTGCCTATTGCCTTGTAACAAATTACCCCCAATCTAGTGGCTAAAACAGTAACAGTCATGTCTCCTGGTTCCTGTGGGTCAGAGTTTAGACGGGACTCGCCCCTGGTGGGGATGGCACGTCTCTGCTCCTTGACATCTGGGTCTTCAGCTGGGAGGCTCCAAGGCCAGGACC
This sequence comes from Loris lydekkerianus, assembly GCA_963574355.1. Taxonomy (NCBI): domain Eukaryota; kingdom Metazoa; phylum Chordata; class Mammalia; order Primates; family Lorisidae; genus Loris; species Loris lydekkerianus. The sequence continues at coordinate 6,907 of CAUYPK010141966.1, read as the reverse complement.
AGAATCACCCAAAGGCTCATTCAGTTTCTGATGGTTGTTGCTGGAACTCGGCAGAAACTAACACAGACTCAGGCCTCCCCACATTGTGGAAGGTGGATTCTTTGGGGGGGGGGGGGGATGAGGAGGTGAGGGTCAGGGAGAGACAGGGAGGCAGACAGAATCTCTCTCTCTCACACACACACACACACACACACAGCCCGAGCTTTGAAAGCCACATTCTATTCACTAGAAGCTAGTCACTGACTGCAGCCCACGTGGGAGCAGGGCCAGGGGATAGGAATTACATTCTCTCCTGTCACTCGCAGAGGCCAGGTGGCCTTGATCTCAAAGTTCCTACTTAGCTCAGCGCCTCTGAGTGCTTTTAGCAGGTGTCTGATAAGAGCTTGCTGACTGACCCTGGCTCCCAGGGCCAGCAGCTGCAACCCCTCCCTGCACCAACCCATCAGGTTTTTTGTTGCTGGGGTTTGGTGTCTGCCCAAGTCACTCTAGAGTCACTCTACTGGCCACCATCTCGTCTCTACTTCGGAGATAAAGACTAGGTAGGTCTCTGTACTTTGTCTGCCTTCCACAGATGCACTAATCTCTCCCCCTAAACCCAGGTGCTGCCAAGACGTGACTCCCCAGATAAAGAAAAATGAACAGGTCAAGGTCCCCAGGAAGGAAGAGTGTAAGCCAAGGCCTCGGGGCGGAAAGGGGGGGTGCGGTGGCCTGGCATAGGTCAGCCCCCACTCACTCTCAATCCACGTTGACTCTGGACTTGTGCCAAGTTAGGCAGTTTGCAGGAGTGAGCGGAAAGGCCTCTGAGGAAAACCGACTCAAGAAACCACAGCAACTCAGTCTTCGGGCAAAACGAAGTTTGAGGCCCTGGTCTCCTCAAACTCTTAGACACATTCCTGTAACTGAAACCTGCTCTCAGCAATGATTCCTTAAAAAACAAAAACAATGTAGCCTTTGTGTGGCCCATTCACTTTGGAAACTAGTGAATGTGGTGTCAAAAAAGGCGTAAATGCTTTGCGGCCTTTTCCTGCCCTTAAATTTGATATCTTTGGTGTAGGGATGCATAAGTAACAGTTAGTGCTTTTGTTTACAAAAGGGATCTTGAGCCTACCAGAGGATTTTGGTGAGGATTTTGAAAATTTGATCTTCCCAAGAGTGATTGGGTCACTTAAAATTTCCAGAAGCCTGAGGAAGACTGAAATAATTGCCTTTGAATGGCCCATAACAATACATTTATGACAGTGGATATGAATAAATGTTAATGTTTGAGATTTAAGTCATGAAAAAAAAAAACAAACCTTATGAGCATCCTGCCATATCTCCTTGGCTGAAATATTTTTGGCAATCTACCCCATGACACTTCATCTCTTAATATTGCATTATGGATCTTGAAAAAATTAATGTTTTTCTGTAATACCTTTATTTCACATACCAAATTTTTCAATAATTCTTTATCAGCCATAGGTCTGACCGAAAATAAAAAATATTTCCTTCATCATATCTAGTATTCTGACCATTTCCAAACACCTATGATTGCTCCCGAGGTGCGTTTATGATCACTCCTGTCAAGCACCTGGAGTGGAGGTTGGGCTTGGGTTTTCATGTGTGGGGGCTTTTTCTGTAGTTTTAGTTTTTGTGTACTTTCACGTTGTGATCATGTGTATGTGAACCCTAAAGCAGGGGTGGAGGTAGGGGTAGCAGGTGTTTTGAAGGCTCAAGGCCTTCTTTCCCTCCCCACACACCCAGATCTGTGGCCCAGGCTGCGACGTTTCTTTGCCATCACCTTCTCTGGGCGACCGTCTTCCCTGTTCTCTCTCTTGCTCAAGGGTTTTCTCTTCAGGGTCCCACTTTAGGCCGGGGGTCTCCATGCCAATTCTCCTCCTCAGCTGCTGAGCTGAGAGGCCAGGATCCTGCACATGCTGAGAGCCACACGGGGCAGTGGTCACCTGAGGACAGGGCCAGCCCACAGTGAGCTGAGAGGGGTGGCTTCACCTCTGTCAACGTGGTCTGAGCACTGGGACCCAGCTGTGCTTGAAGCCAGTGTCACGTGGAGTTTTCTGCCAAATGAACCAGTGGATTCCCAGAGTTGCTAACACCTGTTTCATCTGGGCTTTCTGCCTCTGAAAACAGAATCTTGAATGAAATTGTTCATTCAAGAACAAAGTGAGTCAGAGCAACATTTCGTTGCCTGCTGGGGATTTAGACCGTACCCCGGTACAGACCTCCAGTAAACTAAGCCCACCAGTGGTTCTCAAGCACAGCAGCAGGAAGGTGTTAGAAACACAATCTCCCCACCTGCTGAATCACAAGCTCTGTGGTGAAGCCAAAGAATTGGTTTTAACAAGCCGGCCTGGTGGGCTGTCTAGTTTCAGGGCCCTCCTTTATATTAACATTTTGGAACCAGAGGCTTACTTGGCAGGCCCGACCCAGAGACCACACTCAAACCTCATGCTATGACCAGAATCCCACTTCAAAAAGATTTCTTCCACTCCAGCCTGGGGGATGGGCTGGAATAGAACAAGTGTGGAGAGAAGCATGAGGAAATATAAGGAGGCAAATTAGAAGGCTGTTTCAACTTGAACTAGACCCATGATTTTCAACCCATGTGTTGTGGCACATTGGTGTGCCGTGAGAGGCTCTTAGGTGCGCTGCAAATATTTTTAAAAACCTTTAATTAAATTTTTAATTATTTTCAAAAGAAATTCAAAGCACAGTAAGTATATATATATACTTTTTTTACTCTTTTTTTTGATCAACATAATTTACGCGTGCCACGGAAGTTTATAGGTTCAAGTGTGCCATGAGATAGGAAAGGTTGAAAACACTGAACAAGAGAGAGGTCAGTGAAAGTCAGAGGTGGCTACAGGGAGCTGAGCGGTGTTTAGGTAAGATTCAAGGGGATTGGATGGTGGGGAGGGGAGGGAGATGTTAAAAATGTTTGCTGTTTTTTACATCCTTCATTGATACCATTTACTGAATTGGGGGTCACAGGAAAAGTACTTCTAGAAAAAACATGAGTTTAGTTTTGCACATGTTGTGATTAAGTCCCCCCCCAAATTCTGGGCTTTCAATCTGATTGGGCCACTTGAATCACATCTATCCCTGAAAACAATCCTTGTGGCCAACAGGATGGAACATGCTGACCCGTCTCCACCCGTCTCAACTCCATGTGAGTTGGGAAGACAAAGAGCAATAGCCACTCCACCCAGAGATCCCTAAGGAAGACGTCTTCTAGGTAAGGACTTGCACCCTCCCCCAATGCTACTGAAATGCAAACTGATCTCACCCTTCCCAGATATATGCTCTGCCTACTTTTTCAACTTATCTTTGATACGTTTAGCCTTGGATTCTGTACTAATATTCACATTGCCACCAAGTCTTCGTTTTTGCTTGCATTTGCCTGGGATGTATTTATCTGTTCATCGCTGTACTTTTAATCTTTCTGTGTCCTATTTGAGAGAGGCACAATCTGAGAGTCTTTGTCCTTGAATAGCAAAGTTTAATCCATTCATATTTGTTATAATCAATGTTTGTTCATCTACATCTTATTTTAATCTTCGTTTCTTATATGTTCTTGCCATTATTTTTAATTTTCTAGTCTTCTGCTATATTGATTAACTTGGCTTAGTTTTTATATTCACAGTTTAGGCATTTTATATTCTATTTTTATTTTACTAATAGTGTCCACAGAGCCCTTGCCAAAGTTCCACGTGAGGCTTCTTCTTCTTGCGGTAGAAAGATGGAGTTCACAGGTTGATTCATTGCCCTCAGGCTCTCAGAGGTCCCAGGCCAGGCCCTCTCAGACACAGCTCTACCTTTCCCCACACAGTCCTGAACTATTTCACCTCGCCTACATCGCTGGATGGTCTACTGCCTACCTTCCCTTCCCTCATAATTCTTCCAAGGATAGCTGAAATTTGATTTCAGAGCCCAAAAAGGAGATGAAGCTCAGTAGGGTGGCCACATGGCCTACCAGGCTCAATCTGTAAACCCCATACACAGTTGGTTTGGCACAGAGGCCATGCCCCACATAGGATAAAACTGAGCCAACCTCCTCAGGCCCTCCCCCATCAGCCACCTCTGATATTCCCATTCCTCCTCATCACATCCATCATTTTAAACCCCAGAGAAAGGCACTGCAGTTAAACTACTTGCTGTATGCTATTTAATTCACACTAAGGCTTATGTTCTCTGTTGACATTGCTGTGTTTCCTACCTTCCCTGATGTGGTGGTTTTATTTCAAAGAGAAGCCTCTTGGCCATGAAGGAATTTGAATCTCTGATGGAGAACATCAACCAAAAATCGTAGGAGTGCCCCTCAAATGGGCGCCTAAGACAGAGGAGACCAGATTCTCAATCTTACTCTGCCATTTGGTACCCAAGGCACCTGGACCAAGAAACTTAGGCCTTTGCACCTTGTTCTTAAATGAGCATCATATGGATGCTCTGGTGACTTCATGTGTGGGGATACTGCACCCCGAGACATGAAGGGGAGGTCTCCAGGGTCCTTATTTTTTTTGGCTGGGGCCAGGCTTGAAACACCACCCTCAAGCGGTGCCTGTGGCTCAAAGGAGTGGAGGGCTGGCCCCATTGGCCGGAGGTGGTGGGTTCAAACCCCACCCCGGCCAAAAACTGCAAAAAAAAAAAAAAAGAAAGAAAGAAAAAGAAAGAAAGAAAGAAACACCACCCTTGATATTTGGGGCTAGTGCCCTACTCTTTAAGCCACAGGCACCACCCTGGGGCCCTTTTGTTTTTCACAAGGCCAGCAGGCCCATCTAGTATTCTGGACCAGGGCCTACCAATGGCTGTTTGCCCACCTGCACCTTTGCATCTGAGAAAGATAAGCATGACCAGGCTTTCCTGGTTGCTGATGCCCGAGCACCACTCCAGGTGCAGTGAAGGCCTCTCTTGGCTCCACCCATAGGTCAGGATGGTAGACTCTGGCACAGAGACCAGCAGGGCATTTGATCCACGTTTAGAAAATAGTGGGGTCCCAACACCCTAAAACCAGCCCAAGGACTTGCCTTTGTGGAGGAGAGGCTGCCTAGCTACACTCCAAAAAATGGACCCCACCCCAACATCTTTGTTCCGTAGATGTGTTCCAAGGGGTTAGTGAGGAAGTGGCAGGGCCAGGACTCCGAAAAGAGCTCCGTCAACCCCCTGGGAGACTGTGTCAGGGCAGATCCTCTGGTCCTGCCTGCCATGGATGATGAGATAACAGACCCTCACCCTCCAGCCTCCCTGCTTAGTCCTGAGGGTCCACCTGAACAAAGGCTCACTGGGTCTTAGCTGGGGACCGTGGGTTTGTGAAGCTCAGAAATGTGGCTAAGGCCAGGGAGGAATTTCTGTACAATCTGGCCCAGCAGTCACCAGCAGGTCACCACCTGCCACCCTTCCACGCTGGCCTCCCTCGCCAAGGCCGGGTGGTCCTCTTCTGCTCTCTGGCCCCTGACCCTGGAAGGGCTGAATTTACCCTCCCAACTTGTACTTGTGTAAGGCTTGAGATTTCCAGGAGCCAATAGTGGCTTGCCCAGCCTTAGCACTCAGATGTCACTTATTCAGGCCTGAGAGGGAACATCTGAGTGAACACTTTCCCTCTGTCCATCATATCTTTGCTGGGGGCAAAGGTGCTTAGAAATCTGAAAAGCAGCACGTGGAGGAAGCAGGGACCAACGCCCAGAGCGACTCCACATCTCACTGGGATGGTCTAGGACATGACTCTCCTCTTTGTCCTTGATACACCTGTGACTTGTCACAAGACATTACAGGATACTGCGCCTTAGTTTACTAATACAGAAAATGGGCTGGGTGCTGCTAGCCCATGACTTTGGTCCCGGGGCACTGGCCCTGCCGTACCCACGGTGGCCACGGGAGGGCGGCACCTTCCCTGTAAGGGCCGCCCCGTCCTCTTGGTGCAGGAATCTGTCTCCTGCAGAACCTTCCTTGCTTGCTTTCATTTTTTACAAAACGCCACCAACACAGAAGGCCTTTCAGAAGATCCCTGGCTCTGGCCGGAGGAACATCCACTGAAAGTGGCACGGAGCAGCTGACCGGCTGTGTCCAAGAGATGTTTTGTTTCTCAGAATTTTCTCTGAGTATTAGGAGCTTAGGGGAGCCAATCTCTGAACATTGAAACTCCAGGTCCTGCTAAGGGGGTCTCGCCGCCTCTCCCCGCAGCCTCAGCAACCGGTCAGGTGACTTTCTCCCCGTTGACAATGTGAAGCTGCCCGTGGCTGTCCAAAGAACAGATTCTCTCTCCTCTGGTGTAGGACGTCCCGCGTGGCTGGGGGCCGCAGGTGCCCTGCAGCGGCAGGGAGAAAGTTTTCAGAAAGCAAAGTTGACCTCAGCAATTTAGTTTAAAAAGTGAATGTTACCCCAAAAGCAATAACCCTTGAAGCCTTTTTGTTTTAGTTTTGGTTAATAAACCAAATTCTGCCAGATTCCTACTTTGAGTTATTTGTAATAAGTAAAAGTGGAACCCTAAATTAACAATAAGTCGGGCAGCACCTGTGGCTCAAAGGAGTAGGGCACTGGCTCCATATGCTGGGGGTGGTGGGTTCAAACCCAGCCCTGGCCAAAAACTGGAAAAAAAAAAAAAAAAATTAAATTAAAAAAATATAAGTTGTAACACAGCAAAACCATAATATTCACAGTTTCCATTCAAGTTACAAAAATGTCAATGGATGATTGGAAACTTTCATTTTCAACCTTCAATAAAATGAAAACAAACAGAGCTAATATAGTGACTATTAAAAAATTGAAAATCTTTGGGAGGCACCTATGGCTCAGTGAGTAGGGTGCCAGTCCCATATACCGAGGGTGGTGTGTTCAAACCCAACCTGGGCCAAAATGCAACAACAACAACAAAATAAATAAATAAAAATATTTAAAAAAAAAAAAAAAAAAAAGA